>KN887236.1:1438-23243 GCA_000934455.1 Apostichopus parvimensis | reverse complement strand
GGTGGCAATAAAGTCCATTGTCTTCACTATATAGACCTCCTTTATTTTCAATAATCAAGACAATGTAGCATGGTTTAAGCATTATTTATTTGCCGTTTGCAATTTCTTCATACATGAAATTGTAGTTCATCCATTTGAAACAATATTTTTTCATGATGAAAGTGTTTTTGTGAGAACAGCCTAATCTTGTTCTTAGTTAATTTTCGCTATATAGGTTTGATTACAAAATGGCGACCTAGCGCAACAAGTTATTATTATTAATATTTCTTTTGTCTTTTGTCTTTTTTCTTCTTGTACAGAGTTGTCACCAGGCAGTAGATGGTAAGCTCTGCATAAAAGTTATTAGGACTCTTTTTAATTATTAGTTTATTAAAAGTTACTCAAAGGTTTAAGAAATACAGGCTTATACTCTCCAAATGGTTCTAAAATAATTACAGTAATATGTCTCTCTGAAGCAAAGTGCTTTGATAATGGCTCTAAATTGTTCGCTGAAGTTTGAACATATCGTGACCATCATTGACTATATGATTGATCAATCTAAAAACAAAAGAAAACAAAACACAGTATTGAAAAAGTAAATAAAGATCAAAGAAGAGAACAAAAAAAGCAAAATAAAAATCAGAAACCATATCAGGAGAGAGAAAACAAACATCAACAATAGATCAAAACACAAAGCAAACCCGATAAACCAACAACAACAATTGCAGAAAAATTACATTCCACGAGGACAAAGGAATAATGACATGGTCATATCATGCATGAACACGTTCAGTGTATTACGATATTCCTGATAAGTTTAGGTTATTGTGGTTTTCTGGTTACTCTGACAATTTTCTTCTAATAAAAGCAGAATCTTTGTGCCGCGATTTTGCAGTATTGTGAAATTTAGGAAAGTTTGAAGTTCGTCATCTAACACATTTAACCTAAAACAAATTTGCCGAACCGTCACATCTTCTGTTATTGCAGGCTGTCCAAACATTGTATCCCGCAGTCAATGGGGGGCGCGAGCGCCCGTGACTTCTACCCCCTTGAACACCCCAGTTGATTATTTCGTGGTCCATCACACCGCTGGGGCAACTTGCCAAAGTATGACGTCATGCAGTAGCGTTGTCAGAGGAATTCAGGTAGGTTTACAACAGTAAACATAAAGACTACACTAATTTTAGAATTTGATGTGATTTCTATAATATTGCTTTGGTCCTGGACAATTTACAAATTTAACTGACGCTGTCTTGAGATCAATACGGCAAAAATAACACTGCCCGACCCTATCACACTGTGCAATGATTTTCTTATTCATCCGTTACGTTTGTAAAAATTTTGGACCTTTCTTGCATTTCAATGAAGTTATTTATTCGAAACATATTTGCTCGAGTGAACATCTAAGAATATCTTCAGGTCACGGATCATAGGTCAAAGGTGGGCTTTAACATGCAAAACTTTATATAGTAATTGATATTAAATTCATTTTTTTCTTTAAAGAACTACCACATGAACGATAAAGAATGGTGGGACATTGGATACAACTTCTTGATTGGTGGAGATGGTAATGTCTACGAAGGGCGTGGCTGGGACACCACTGGTGCTCATGCTGGTGCATACAACAGGAACTCGTTAGGTAATACAATTAATCCAACAACAGTAATAATAACAATGTAACCCCATGATCAGAGCATGACGGGGAGATGTCTCACACGTTCATGTCAGCGGGGTTGAGAGGGGGGGGGGAGAAATAACAGAGGTGGCCCAGCTTAAATTGATTCTAACTTTGAAGAGGTAAATGATTGGCTAACAATATATTTATTGAACTATTCTCACTCTAAAGGGAAACATGTTAAGCCAAAAAAAAACCACAATCTGAACCAAACGAATGTTTGCTCGCTTCATTCCCTTTAGGGTCCCCATCTAATCGTAGGCCCGGGCCCCCAACTTGGTTAGCCGCTACGTTGGTGTTTGACGGTCATGTATTGTTACTATCAGACATCATTTGTCCTTTCGGGGCAGTTATTCGGCCATACTGTACCTTTGGGGGGGGGATGAGAGTCGGGGGAGAGAGAAATGAGAGTGGGGGATACATGTTTTGCAGTGTTCACTTGAACGATGCTGAAGGTTCTGGTCTACGTACATGTATGAGGATCAAGTCTCAGGGTCCGTATATTTTTCTTCTCACCCTTCCAGATAAATATTGCCCTTAAATCCCCTTCACCTCCTCCCCTTCCCCCTTCCTCTTCAATCAGTTTCGATGTATAGCACTACGGAAAGCTCGGTACATATACAATCATGAATATAACTGCGTTGATGTTCTGGTTATTTTCTTTTTTACTCATTTTGGTCAATTAACATATCATTACATCTAGCCGATGATATCTAAAAGTATTAAATGACTATGATTGATTATTGCGTTACAAAAAATGATATTACGTAACTTCATGACGATGTTAACTACACACTCAGTAAATATCAATTGAATGTAAAAGTAATTAACAGCCCCCAATAAATCGTTTCGGTATTATTCCTCCCTGGTATATAATTCCATTTTATCATTAATAAACAGGTGTGGCTATGATAGGCGATTTTACAAGTACAATGCCTGCAAGTAAGGCATTAAAGGCTTTGAATAACCTGTTGGCCTGTGCTATCACAAAGTAAGTTGGAACTTTCATCATTAAACAGACGTTCTTTTTTAGTAACCGCTTGTGTTCCTTCGTCAATTTTAGTAAAAAATAAATATTTTTCCGTTTTGGTTCTTCCACATTTCGTCGCCCAGACAGTTATATAATACTGTTAAATGTAATTTTTCTTTATGTTTATGTCATTATTTGATATGAAATTTAACATTAAGCTCAAGCACTTAAAAACTGCATGAATAAGTTAACTTTATTTCATTAGCTAATTGGCTATACTTGCGGGTTTGGAACATTTATAAGTCTCTCGTCATGAAATAAATCCGACGCAAGTAATATCTAGTTTTCTTGTTGTTGTATTAATGTCATAATTATATGTTATCAATTGCGAATAAGTCATATTCTGTTAATAACAAACATCCACGCATACTTCTCTATAGGCCTTACGTAACAGCAGTATATACCTTTTTGAAAGTTTCCCAAATAGAAAGACTTTCCCGTCAGACTGCCGCCATTTTCTCTCACATGTCGTTATCCACAGGAAAAAACTGGTCGCGGATGATTACACTGTTCTTGGACATCGCGATATCAAGGCTACCGAGTGTCCAGGGGATATGTTTTACGCGAACTACGTAACACGGATGCCAAATTACGTAAGTTTCTAGTTCAAGTGTTATTAATTCTTAAACATCAATTCACTTAGAGTAATAATGGAAAGTTCACTCTAAACACTTTATATTCCATCCAATTCAGGCGCGTAGCCAAGGGGGGTGTTTTTGGGTGTTCAAACACCCCCATGGCCCAAGTGCCCCCAAAAATATATGCAGAAAACACCAGTGACTTGGAGAGATACGCTAGTGATATTTATCGCACCCTCCTCCGGGCCTCACTCGAGTCTCTTCCAATCCTCCTTACAACGATGCACTTTGTACTGTATAATATACCGTTAACTCTTTGGGTTCCCAGTTTGCTTGTCAACAGACTTCTACAGTCCAAACGAAGGGGAACTCTATAGGTCCGCAATTCCCTTGATCTTTTTATCTCTGATTCCCCAAATTATCCTTCTTACAGTTCAAACTTTTGAGTTGAAGTAGAACCTAGTTGCTTGTAAATTATATATATTGAGAAAGGTATCTCTTTAGGTTCGCATTTTCCTTGCATCAATAATTGAGTCTATATAGGATTACATTTTTCTGATGTGAATAGAATTATTCCACAAAATAGTTATCAATATTCTTTTGCATGATTTGAGCTCAAACATTGCACCATGTTGCATCTAGAGGCCTTAAAATCCCATTTTTTCGCCAAAGGGGAGGGGGACACCCCCTCCACTTAGACCCCTCCCCCATGTCAGTCTCCAGCAAAACACCCTCCATGAACAAACCCTGGCTACGCGCCTGATCCAATTGCATGTTTGTTTTGCTGAAAAGCGAATACTCAGAATGAAAACAATTTTACTTTTCTACTTGCAGGGACGTCCATAAATCACCACAGCAACAAGGCGCACTAATTATACAGCTGGAATGTCAAGGAGGGCCATCTACTGCATGAATAAGTTAACTGTATTTCATTAGCTAGTAATAGGCTATATTTTTGGGTTTGGAACATTTTTAAGTCTCTCGTCATGTTGTTGCTGTTGTTGCTGTTGTTGCTGTTGTTGTATTAATGTCAGAATTATATGTTATCAATTGGGAATAAGCACGGTGGTGCATGCTATTTTAAAATCTACTCTGGATCTATGAGTACACTGGTATAGTGTAAACTCTCGGTTTATATATCTATGGAATTGAGTTGCTGCATATAGCCAACACATAACCAACAAGTCTATCTTATTGTCAATATCGTGTTAATGTGTTTACATCTCTACGGAATGATGAATTGTGTCAAGTTTATGTTAGAAAGGTGCCTAGAATAGCCGATACCAGACAACGGTAGTCTTGAGTAAAAGTCACGTCAACTGTTCGTTTTGTTCATATGTTCGATAATTCACATCGGCTCTGTAACACTACATAAACCCCTCTAGTTTTAGTGACTTTAAGAATCGTTGGTGAGAATTCAACTTACCAGTCACCTGTGATGATTCCCCCTTCCCTCCCCTCCCTCTCCCATCCGTCCCCTCCCCTGTTTCCATTGGGTCTTAAAATTTACGTCAATTTGTTTATCAAGTATGCCAAAGGTTGAATTAATACAAAATAAATGTTTCGGTTAGGGTGAGATATTTTGAAGGTGTTATTCAAAGTTCTTGTTGACAATGGGTGACCATAAATTGACATTCTAGCATATTAGGGCACAATGCTGATAACTGTTAATATGGCAGATGTACATTACTCACACTATCTCGTGCACTTGTGGAACATAATTACAAGCGAAGACTGCAGGAAAGGGGGAACGTCGAGGAAATTTGTGTTAAAGGCTTCCTCTTCCACAGCCTGCTTAGTGGAGAGACGTTAACCCGCCCCCCCCCCTCACCCTTACCTCTCTAGCAATATAGGTGTATGTATAGATACCGCGATTGGGATCAACGAATGGGTGAATAACTCGTTATCAACCCAAATAAACGAGAACGTGATAGAAAGCTAAGATCGATGACAAAGTTACCCTCTTCATCGGCAAACCTGTATACTTGACCAAACCGTGACCTTATTACAGATCAATAGTTCGCTGCTTTATCATACTCGTAATCGATAAGACACACAACCTAAATATAGAGTAATATATCCCATCGACTTCCTCTTGGTTGGACAGACTGATATATTTAATACAGAATATTAGATTGCAATGTTTAATTATTATCACTCTGTAATATCGCGTAGGAGTAGTGAGTTGCGGAAGTATTCAGCTAGTTTCGACCTTTACTGCAACCACCAAACAACTACATGGATTCACTTTTTGTTTTGGATTCGAATGTAATTGCTAACGCTTTGAAGGCTGAGTCTAAGCTGGGCTCATTTACCCCCCCCCCCCCTTCCCCTTACTTCAGGACTCAGGGTTGTTGAGTATAACCCTCATCATAAACAATATACACGAATCGAGCTTTCACTTGTCCTCTATATGGCCTACTATACAAGTCAGATACAGTGACATGGACAGGATTTCAAAGAACACGATGGGAGGGGGGGGGGGTACGAGGGGGATTCTAAATTCAGTAGACTGATGTTAAATGTGACATGAACCTTGTGGAAGGGCTTCCTGTGCCCGAAAGAGTGGTCTAATTCAGCCCGACTGAATGCAAAAGTCCCTCTGCATTGAATGTTTCCTTCCCGGCTGACGACATCAGGTAGGGTAATATCCCCCTTCCCCCTCCCCCTCCACCGCCCATTGGCGTTCGCCACTTGTCCGATATAGCATCTTCATGTTGTATTATTATCCACTGCTGTATAAACTACAACCATTGGTTGACAGTTCACATATTTGATGCAGCAAGGAAACTTACCTAACTCTTATCTTCAAATTACAGATGGTATTATATTCATTCTTTCAGTTGTCTATTGTAGTGTCAATATATCACTTCATCAAATATATTTTTCATTCTATTTGATTTTGTAAGCATGCCACAATTAGATCCTTTTAATAATGGACAGATGTCAAAGTTCCCAGTTATAAAAGTTTATCTTTGAAGAGTTTATCTTTACTGAGTGAACGTGACGAGTAGTAAGGAACGCCATCGGTGTCATGATGTCAGGAAACTTTACAGTAAGTCAGGAAAGATATCAGTCACTACTCATAGCTGGTACAGCACATGTGTTACAGGACATGAACAGTAGTTACTGTACCAGCTATGAGTGAGTATCGGGTGAAAATATCGGCAAGGTACAATTCAACATTAGCATATCATTATTGAAACTCAATATGTAATGTTTCAATTTCAATTATCAGAAAAAAAGTCAACATGTCAAGAATGAAAGCAATAGTTTTATTCAATCTGAGAAATGTTTGAATTTTGGTTTGAAAATAACGAGGTTAGTCCCCCCCCCCCACCCCCACCCTCGCAATATAAAACAGACAGCTGAACTCTTGGAAAACATATTCTGCCCCACGATAATTGCAACCTGATAACAAAATTGACTTCCATGACAACTATACATTCGATTTATTTATTTCCTTTTGTCTAATTTCGTCCAGCCGTTGACGCATACAGTACATTTAATATCTACGGATATTGATTTTTATAGAAATTATGGACAGTTGGCGTATTATGTTACGTATAATTATATATCGAACAAACAGCCACTGAGTCGAAACAGAATAAAATTATATAAAACAACCTTCGTTATATTAACTTTAAAATGACATTTAAAATTCTGATCAATGATATATTAACCACATTAGAAAAGAAACAGTTTCAATTGGATGATGTTATCTCTGTCACTTTCTATGAAATGTTGTGAAGGAATTTATGAAATTGCTCTTACTTTACGTCTTCAAGTTTTTCGATGGATTTCACCATCAGGAGGATTTTCTTGGTTCTCATGTTCACGTGTATTTGTCTTCGATACACAGGTAAGTAATCAGTGAGATTTATAAGACACTTTATTGTGGTTCTCCTTTTCACGGATATTTGTCTTAAATGCACAGGTAAGTAATCAGTGAGATTAATAAGACACTTTATTGTGGTTCTCCTTTTCACGGATATTTGTCTTAAATGCACAGGTAAGTAATCAGTGAGATTAATAAGACACTTTATTGTGGTTCTCCTTTTCACGGACATTTGTCTTCGATGCACAGGTAAGTAATCAGTGAGATTTAAAAGACACTTTATTGTGGTTCTCCTTTTCACGGATATTTGTCTTAGATGCACAGGTAAGTAATCAGTGAGATTTATAAGACACTCTTTTCACGGATATTTGTCTTAGATGCACAGGTAAGTAATCAGTGAGATTTATAAGACACTTTATTGTGGTTCTCCGTTTCACGGATATTTGTCTTCGATGCACAAGTAAATAATCAGTGAGATTTTTAAGACATTTCATTAAGGGTTTTTTCTTCAAGTTTCCAATATCATTTTACTTTGCACCAGTTAGCATTCCATTCTTGCTACATAAGTCGGAATAATTCTGATGATTTTATAAACTGGATCATTTATGAATGTCTCGTTTTCATGGCTTGTATGATAAAGATGATATCTTATCTTGCATTGGAATTCTTGTTGGAGGGGCACAAACATTCTAACGAGGGGCACCAAACATTTTAAGAGGGGCACAATACTCATGTCTTGTAACTTGTATAGTGTTTGTACACATGATGATGGCATGATGAAGGGTGACAGAGTAGTCTGTACCGGGGGGGGGGGGGTCGAGGGGCACGGTCGGTCGTGCTAACAAACTACTCCTAATAATAACAGATCCAGTCATCTACAGAACACGCCGGGAATCCAAATGTCTTATTTGACTTTCACTTCATATTGGCCAACAACATGTCAGATTTAGTTCTTGTTTGATTTGTTTACAAATTTGGAATTTCAAATTTTTTAGAAAAAAAGAGGCTTGCATGATTTTTTATTAACTTATAATATCTGCCAATCCTCAATCGATGCTCGATATAAATACGTTCATCTGTAAGTATACTTGTTGTAACGCTGAGTTTGTCACCTCACCAATCCGTTCTTTTTCACCAAAGAGGCACTGAAATTAAGAAAGCAAACTATGATCAGATCATACTAGTAATGATAAACAACTCAACCTGATTTGGTTCGCGCAAAGTTTTTGTTATTTTCATAATGAAATGCTAACATCAGATTTATGCGATTAGAACATTACCTGGCTATTCTTATTCCCATTACAATGTTCTTTCTGTTATATTAATGTTTTATATCGTGTGTTTACTTTTACCATTTAAGCCACCTTGAAGAACGTGATGGATACAACATTCAATTCTTCGTACTCATTTTGAATCGAAAAATAAAATACAAGTGTCATTGAAATGCGAATACAATGAAAACATACTAAAATAAATAGACAGCGAGGCTACATTAACATTGATTATAACATACGCTTCATAAGTACTGTAACGATATATGTATAAGTGTATGGCAAGCCAAAGGGGCCATAAAGGTCGTCTGTTATACGCGTCTTCCAAACAATCCATCAATTGAAGAGCATTCAATCATGTGACGACGTTCGACATTGCGTAAGTCGTCGTGCCTATAGATGTATTACAAATATGCGCATTCCTGCAATCAGAATGTACTACAACTGATTAATGTCTTAATATGATACAGTGGTGTAAGGTTAGCCATACGCCCCTCCCCCTCCCCTGCCCCTCCCCTCCCCAATCTAAACACAAAAGTCTTGCTATGCTCCTGGCATGAGGACTTCATTTTTATGCACAACATACTCTCTGTCGAAAAAAAAATACATTCAGTTGGTTGCTATAATTTTCGAATAATATCGATCAAGTTAAATAAAAACATGTTTTTTTTTCGTTTTATTACTCTACATTTTGTAGTAGTTTATTCAAACATTGATCCAAGTCTCCAATTGTGTTTTTCATTCGTAGAAATGCAATTTAGTTCATGATAACGATTTTATTTGGATATTTGCAAAAGAAACAAATAGTATTCCTTCAAACAGTTTGGTAAATTTTAAGTATTGATCACCCGCAACATGACTAAGTTATCACTGACTTAAATCTGAGCGTTCTCAATTTTTTATTCGAAAGAAACCTGAGCTGATAAAGCATTACTTTATTACCTTTTCAATGGGATTATCATATGGTATGGGTAAGCAAGTGCATTAAATAGTTATTGCGTGTGAGCATAGTATAACTTTAAATTAGGATTATCATCACAATCATTCACACCTGTCGATGATTACACTGTAGATGTTACTGTCCAAGAAGAAGAAAATGAGACAAGTAATAATTTTATAGCGATTCCGGTTTCAAAATTTCACCTTCATAAAATATTAATGCTCCTTTAATTCTAAACGGCTGATGATGTCGGCTTATTAATGTCAATCCAATATTATTATAAATTCTAATAACTCAACACAAACATTTTCCTTTAACTTCATACTAACAACATAGCATTAAAACTATAGTTTCCAGGCACTCGATGAACCTCGGCTATTTATATCGTCATATCTCGAAAATTCAAAGTTGAATAGGATTACAAGCTACAGTGATAGCAATGGCTTTTAACGGTCTACAGCATATCAAAATTAATTTCGTACATTAAGTCTTTCTTCATAACATTTCTGCGACCATCAGGCACTTTTAATAATATTTCCGACCTCATTTCATGTTTAATATGTGAAACTTTCAAATTTGGCTTCCTGATTTGAAATGATACTTGACTAGCCATGGTGAGGATCCATATTGTTTTGGGATTTAAGGATGGAAAAACGTCGAAAAACTGTTCAACTTTACTCACATATAGCTAGTTTGAAATCTCAAATAAATTAATTCCCAGAATATTTAGTAACCATAATAACCGGTGATCACCTTAGAGTAGCATTTTTTTGTATATATATATACAGCTTCATGGCAAATAATGCCAACACACCTCTCTAGGAACGCACAATACGATATGAACATAACAGGTGTCAAGGTATTGCAAATCAGAAACGAACTAACATACCAAGAGTCAAATAACAGCAGAGCAAACGGTCTTTAACTTTCACAAAGCCTATTTTCAAGAACCTTTAAAGTAATTTCGATTCCCAATGACCACCTTTTCACTCTTTGATGGTATTTCGTTTCTGCGAGGCCTGACGCTTGTGTACCACTTATATTTTGTAAAGGCCTATACGGAGAGAATAAAGTGAAGTATGCTTCGCGGGGTAGCTGTTTCTACGTCTTGGGTTCCTGCCCGAGATCTTGTGATGAGGTTTTCTCATATAAAATGAAAAGTAGGACACGGATAAGGTAAAGAAAAATTGTAATTGGGTATCGATAATTCTAAAAGTGTGCTTTGAATAGCGACTTAATAAGTTCTCCAGGTTTCACAAACAATAGGTAATTAATTCTTTGCAATTCCATTTTGGCTAAGTTGATCTGGCAATCAAGACTTCATTGAATTTACAGAATATTAATACAGTATATTAGTATTTGCACCACATCAACCTTGTTGAGTAAGGAATCAATTTGCCAATATCTTTTGGCATTAAATTTAAAAGTAAAATAAATAGAAATAATATATCATATCTATATTGAACGACCACACGCCAAGGTAAATAATGCATCGCAACTCATAAAACTAGTATCCTTGAGGTCTGTTCAAATTGATCAAACTTGCACGATATGCAATGTAGACGGTATATGCCTAAATAGGTCTATATCTATATGCCAGGTTATTGCAAAAATTCTACTTTTCATACCGATTGTATGTATATATGAACCGAATTCAAGAAGTAGAGAAAAGTTGAAATGGTCGACATTTTGAGATTAAAAGTAGAAAGTTCGGTACAATGACAGGTTGCAATTTTCCTATCACATTTCGAGCAGAAGCTAAAATTTCGAGATGCGAATCTAATTTCGAAGAATTATAGTCGAAACTTTGACGCAAAACCCATTCTTATATTAGATAAACTGTTTACAATGTTCTATGTTACTGTTAGCCCCACACTGCTCCCACTATCTTGCTGTTAGCAGCTTCTCCTCGATACCCCACACTGCTCCCACTATCTTGCTGTTAGCAGCTTCTGCTCGTTACCCCACACTGCTCCCACTATGTTACTGTTAGCAGCTTCTGCTCGATACCCACACTGCTCCCACTATGTTACTGTTAGCAACTTCTGCTCGTTACCCCACACTTCTCCCACTATGTTACTGTAAGTAGCTTCTCCTCGATACCCACACTTCTCCCACTATGTTACTGTTAGCAGCTTCTCCTCGATACCCCACACTGCTCCCACTATGTTACTGTTAGCAGCTTATTCTCGATACCCAACACTGCTCCCACTATGTTACTGTTAGCAGCTTATTCTCGATACCCACAATGCTCCTATTATGTTACTATTAGCAACTTTTCCGCGATAACCCACACTGCTACCACTTTTTGACAACTCCATGCGCAACTGCTAAGTATTATTCCTTTAAGTGTTCCATAGATACAAACAAAACATTTCTTTTTATTTAACAGATCTGTGAAATAACATAACCTACATAACATTTTTCGTGGTAGATAGTTCTCGGTACATGTATCTTTATATCCATATATTATGCGCCATCTTACTGAATTTTCTCTTTATCTGACCGTTTCCATAGCTACAGGATGTCCAAGTGGATTTGACTATGAGTTTCTGTCCTCTTGTTATGATATCGTTACCTGGCCTCCCTTGGATCGTGCTGAATCTCGAGCAGTTTGTGAATCAAATTCATCTCATCTCGTGTTTATAGAATCCGAGGCAGAACAGATTTATTTAAATCAAACATACAACAGCAGTTACCAATATTGGTTGGGTGCAAACGGCCTCGAGTACGGAATCCAAACGTGGGACGATGGGTCTGTAATGGAGTACAAACATTTTGGTACTCATAATTACACATTTGATGAGGACACCGGATGCTATAGAATTGCAGCTGACGTAGGCGTTGGCGAATATGACGTGTGGTATGACGCACCATGTAGTAGAAATTACTCTTACATATGTGAATTTGAATTAGGTAAGTAATACTCTAGCCTGCAACCAACGTCGGTCGGTAATTATTTACATCCATTTGGGTAGTCTAATCTAAAGTAGCTCTCACATCATTTTATAAGTTTAAAATTGCATAAATAAATGTCTCGTCCAACTAGCACAATGATATACTATATGTTCCATATCACTCCGTGGACCAAAGATATGCACATAGCGGTGTTTGTTCCATAGTTACCATAAACTACATAAAAACATGTCGTCTGAAAGCAAACAACGGTTGTAAGCAGCTAAGTAGATTCATAAAAAGCCTATAGAAAAGTTTCAACATTTTCGTCTGTAAGATATTACTTATATCTTCTCTATTTGTGTATTATATTTCTTTCACGTTTTTTTGTTTTGATCTAAAAACATCTGAAACTGTTTATTCGACTATACTTTTTGTGATGGAAATTACGGATTTTCGCAGATCCGGTTGTACTGACGACTACAGTAGCAACCTCAACAGCTGAGGAAAGATTAACGTCGACATCAGGTAAAAGCTATACAAGTTATTGATCCATTAAAAAACAAATTGAAGATATTTTGATAAATAAATCTCTTCCAATTGGGAATCATACAACACGTAGAAATTAATGTGGGATCAGTGATTGTCAAAAAAAAAGGGAAAGAAAAAAGCAGAATAGATGTGACTATTATTACAATTTTACAAGTGCTTCGATCAGCTCTATAATGAAAAGGGCAGGGGTCCGGGGCTACAGTCTCGGGATTAATGTGGAAGTGCGGGATATTGGTAATAATAATGTATCTGGTCATGGCTTCCACCCACCAGAAAAAGTCTTCTTATGTCCATGAATTTAATGATAATTTATGAAGACTTTAAAGAGAGGACTTGCTGACATAATTGTCTCAGGGTCTGACTTGGTTCTGAACGGCTCTGATTATGATGACGTCATCTGTTTTAATTAATTTGCTCGTATGATGTATCTTTCGACAAACGTGCAATTAGGTTGCTACAATGATATTCATATGAAAGTGAAGTTTGGTACAAACAGATATGAACAAAAGTCAGACAGAAATCAGGTTGAGAACGTCATATGTTATAGACGTAACTATGGTTACGTAGAATAATGAAATCAATTATTATCCACCATTACCAAGACAAAATATCTTGACAGTTGTAATATTTGCATTTTCCCAGAACCGGTCCTACAGACGACAACTATTAGCGCTTCGTTAACCACGGAAAGCCTGCCCTCTACTTTAGGTACGTAATAAATATCATGCTGACCAGTGCATGTCATCCTTAATGGCAAAGTGGTCCCCCATGTTGATTTTATACTGTTGTCCCTCATCCAATGACCTCAACCAATGACCTCAACCGATGATCCTAATCAATGACCTCATTAGGACATCGACAAAAGGAGTCATAACCATATACCCACCCTGCATTCATACTTGAAAATTGATTTTTCAATATCACCTGTGATTAGTTTGATGGGCCAGGTTCAACTGTTATGAATCGTATTTCTCAATTATACTAAAGCTCATTTTTTAGTAGTTATAGGCACATTCCATTCTTTCTATTATATTTCCGCCGTTTCCATAGCTACAGTCATACTCTAGCCTGCAATCAACGTCGGTCGGTAACTATTTACATGGGTAGTCTAACCTAAAAGTAGCTCTCACATCTTTTTAATAAGTTTAAATTGCATAAATAAATGTCTCGTCCAACAAGCCCAATGATATAATACATGTTCCATAGCACTCCGTGGATCAAAGATATGCACATAGCGGTGTTTGTTCCATAGTTACCATAAACTACATTAAAACATGGCGTCTGAAAGCAAACAACGGTTTTAAGCAGCTAATTAGATTCATATATAAAGCCTTTAGAAATGTTTCAACATGTTGGTCTGTTAGATATTACTTATATCTTCTCTATCTGTGTATTATATTTCTTTCAAGTTTGTTTGGTTTGATCTAAAAACATCTGAAACTGTTCATTCCACTTTACTTTTTATGATGGACATTACGGATTTTTCGCAGATCCGGTTATACTGACGACTAAAGTAGCAACCTCAACAACTGAGGAAAGATTAACGTCGACATCAGGTAAAAGCTATACAACTTATTGATCCATTAAAAAACAAATCCAAGATATTTTGATAAATAAATCTCTTTTTAGGGAATCATACAACACGTAGAAATTATTGTGGGATCAGTATTTGTCAGAAAAAAAGAAGAAACAGATTCCATCAACCAAAAACATTCTTCACACGCCCACGAATGTATCATGAATTTATGAATCGTCTGACCTTGTCCTCTGCGCTTCTGACTATGATTACGTCATCTTTGTAAATTAATTTGCATATAGTCGACAAACGTACAGAAATGTGCTAAAATGATGACAATAATATATACAGAAGAGAACTGTGGAAACATACACATAGACAAACAGACGGAATGATGGTGACTTGAAGTATCTATATATAATGAGGGACATGTATTATAAAGATAAACATTGCACATAACAGTGCACGCTATCTAAATTACAAGAGAGTCTCCACTGTGGCCCCTTTTTATACCCCTGCCACTCTACCAATGACTATTACTATTTGCTTTGTAATAATGTCATCATTGTTCAAGAGGACAACAAAAAACACGGTGCAATTCATATTTTGAAATTGATAATATGCACCTGTCATTTTTTATATGTTAAAGTATTTTCTTTAACTTGAACAAGCCCGTTATAAAATCACAACTGTTAGGTTTCCCACTTCGCATGATACTACAGCTTTGTTAATTACATTTATATATCAAAGTAGCTGTATATCGATAAAATTTATCAGTTGTGCCAAAAGCTTAAAGCATACAAATGAACAACAAAACAATATTTTGCATTATCAGATTGGACGTTAGTATATCATTTTTGGTCAATTTTTACTTTGAAATATCGTCGCCAATTACTCATAAAGCCTATATGTGATTTAAATTCATTTTTGAGGTTCCATTAGACTTGATTTCTCATGAGTATTTGCATTCTTTCTTTCTTGCGCATATCTATTGTCAGACACGACGACCTCTGACGTCATTTCCACGGAAGGAATTTCTACAATGGGACTGCCAGGTAAGTGTTGTTCCATTTTTGTTAATATAATATCTCTTAAAAGCAAATACAATACATTCTTCAAGATTTCCTTCTGTACACGTTATCTTCGAACACAATTGTTGCATTTAGTTCTTCCAGATTATATTACCATGAGTAATTGCTACTGAATCGGAATTTGTACAGATTAAGTATTAACAATTCCAAGTGACAATACTGTATCATTATAGCACCTATGGTGGCATACTCATAATAGAGTCTATATCAATCCGCCCGTAATAGAGTTTATATCAATCCGCCCGAATCTGCACTGTCATGATACCAAAAGTTGATAGTGCCATGAATGGCCAACTTGTCAGCTATCCGGTGATGGGTAGCATTCGGCTAGTGAAAACTTATATCTAGACTTAGAGACCACATTACTTTTGTGATTTAATACGTAAGTCAATGGGGCTTTGTGCGGGTAGCGTTTTGTAAGGAACTTCATAGCTTTCCTCCAGCTGAGTGCGAGATATTCAAAGGATAAAGTTATAAGTCGTGGTGAGAATTGGTGATAAATGGATGGGCCTTGTTAGTTATCGCTTAATTGTCAAGAAATGGTTTCAAACTTTGAATGTTTCTTTTTTAATTGGCATAAAAGCGAATATACTTCTCTCTTTTTTTACAGGGATCGACGTTGGGTTAGTTTTCGGGTTACCTACTCTCGGATTGACCATATCAGCAAAAAGCAGTGTTTTGAAATCATCTCGAACATTCAGTTCAACCCAGTGCGCTCACGAATGCTTGCAACAAGGTTGTTCTGCGATATCTTATGATATTATGACGAATACTTGTCAAATGGCACTACCAAACAAAGATGAATTTCACGGAGAAAACGTTCGTACATTAAGTCGTGTATTTACATGTAAAAGACTAGGAGATAACACAGTATGTGTTTAATACGTTAATACGTTCAATTTTCTTTCAAACACTGACATCTGAGCATAGCCGCGCATCCCAGTTATTTCTCATACTTTCCTCGGACGATTCGAAGTCATCGGATTATGGAACGCCGAAAGGGAAATGTATTATGTGGTTTATCGGATATGCTCGAATGTGAAGGTAAAGTTTCATAAGACCCTCGGACACAGTTCTTACAGCGTACGTGAATATATCTTCCGATATACAATGCATACGAGAAGACTCCTTCGGGCACACTTCGATTGCATAAAATAAGCATATATATCATCGACAAAAAATTGTCATGACGTCACAATATTTATATTTCAAAGTATAATCAGACAAGATATGTGTGTGCCAGTGGCAAGCCCGGAAACGGGGACTTTCTATGGAAAAAAACTAAACGAAGTATGGACTATGCAGCAAACGAATTTGTAACACAGCATAGCATACGGATATATATATGTTATACAGATCTATTAGTGCCGCTGTCACTGAAATACGGTTATGTTAATTCAGATTTGATATTTCAAAAACTGCGTTAACCACTTCCAGTGTCATTAATTATGCATATGTTAGGCTGTTTATTACCAAGTAGATACGCCAATGATAATGACGACATTCTCGTTAATGACGATCATAATGACGACGATGACGACAATAGCCGACAGCTATACGGATGACAACGTTAATGATCACCCTATCGATACTGTTGATTACTATGTGAGCGATGACGACTATGCCAATGGTAATGACGACATTCCCGCAAATGACGATCATGATGACGACGAAGACGGCAGTAGCCGACAGTTATACCAATGACAACGTTAATGATCACCCTATCGATACTGTTGATTACTATGTGAGCGATGACGACTACGCCAATGGTAATGACGACATTCCCGCAAATGACGATCATGATGACGACGAAGACGACAGTAGCCGATAGTTATACCAATGACAACGTTAATGATCACCCTATCGATACTGTTGATTACTATGTGAGCGATGACGACTACGCCAATGATAATGACGACATTCCCGCAAATGACGATCATGATGACGACGAAGACGACAGTAGCCGATAGTTATACCAATGACAACGTTAATGATCACCCTATCGATACTGTTGATTACTATGTGAGCGATGACGACTACGCCAATGATAATGACGACATTCCCGTAAATGACGATCATGATGACGACGATGACGGCATTAGCCGACAGTTATACCAATGACAACGTTAATGATCATCCTATCGATACTGTTGATTACTATGTGAGCGATGACGACTACGCCAATGATAATGACGACATTCCCGTAAATGACGATCATGATGACGACGATGACGGCAGTAGCCGACAGTTATACCAATGACAACGTTAACGATCATCCTATCGATACTGTTGATTACTATGCAAGTCGTCATCCCCGACATAGTAATCAGCAGTATCGATAGGATCATCGTAAACGTTGTCATCGGTATAACTGTCGGCTACTGATGTCATCGCCCTCAGCATGACCGCTACATTACCGTTGATGACTATCATACTGTCGATGATATATATTATATATATTTCCTCTTGAATTAATAAATTGTACATTAAATAAAAAGAACAATGACTTGTATATAGTATTATCTAACGTACTAATTCTATACAGTGCTTTCGCTGGTTACCGGTATACACTTGCGAAATGACATTAATATTTGCCAAAATTCTTTCACTTTAATGAAACAGCCTGGATTTACATATATTTATGCAGATTAGATATTGCAGAGGGTCTACATATCATTAATCTAATCTTATTGGATCTAATATATGGTGACTAGAGCTTGTTTAATCGACAAAGAAAGTTAAATGATGTATGCATATGTGTATATTGTTTTACAATTAAAATAAGTGCAGCTTTTAAAGTTGATGGACAATCACGTCGGCTCCACTTTCTAGATTGTTAACAGTAATTTCCTTCATCAATAATAAAACTCTCTTAAATTTTATGCATATGATCAAAATCTAATACCCTTCTTTTCTTGACCAATTTGTTGCACGGTACATCGTAAAGGTATTATTTAAGGCCATAAAAATAGGCAAATGATATAAACACACATTGTATTGTGTCACATCTGACGAAGTATATACACAACATCTTAGATATTTTTCACCGCGAAGGGTTTACTTAAATTTGGTAAAGCAGTAATTAAAATAATAATGAAAGGGTCTCGATTTCAATTAAAAATTCGCAAATTTTGTATCCAAGTGAGAGGAGGAAGCCCTCTTATGAATACCCGTTTACATTTAAGGTTCTCTCAAAATAGTTTGTCATTGGTTTCTTGACGGATTCAAAACTGGCGATTTTGACGATGGCTTTACAATTTTGTCATGGACAAAAATTCTCCTTTTTACTTAGGAGTAGAAACTGTAATGAAAATACACCTCTGTGTGTGTGTGTGTGTGCGTGTGTGTGTGAAGGAGCTGGTGATGGAGTGGGTTGCAGGTTGGCATGGCGTATAATTTATAAAACAAAACCCTGCCCCTCTCTCAATTGTAGACCAAGATAATATGGTAGGCACCTGTTCATGTGCAGTAATCACTGAGTTTAGATGTTACATTAACTTTTTATGAGTGTGGAATGTCATGTATCCCCGGACAGCCCTCCCTTACCCTCCGATCCATCTAGTACCTCCACATTCCTTCTTACCTCCCATCCCTACCTTACCTCCACATCCTTACCTTCCCTTATCGCCCATCCATCTCGTATCTCCACACCCCTCCCTTACCGCCCCATCCCTCCCTTACCGCCCATCCATCTCGTGCCTCCACACCCCTCCCTTACCGCCCCATCCCTCCCTTACCGCCCATCCATCTCGTATCTGCACACCCCTCCCTTACCGCCCCATCCCTCCCTTCCATCTCGTGCCTCCACACCCCTCCCTTACCGCCCCATCCCTCCCTTACCGCCCATCCATCTCGTATCTCCACACCCCTCCCTTACTGCCCCATCTCTCCCTTACCTCCACATCCCTCCCTTATCTTCACACCCCTCCCTTACCGCCCCATCCATTTAAACAAATAAAAAAAGGTTATATTTCGGTTTTATGAGGTCAACCATGGATACCGTTCACGTTTTTTTTTTCAATTACTATCATTGATTTCCATTATGCTCGGAAGTAAGTATTTCAAATCCAAATATCGATTTATAAAGGTATATTTCATTGACATATTCGATATGAAGTATATTCATTGCTTGGAAGTATAGAAAAATAAAGGAACCATAAAATAGTAAAAGAAATTGATTTACCAGTTGTAGGTGGTTACAAGCTTATTAGATTCATCGAGTGACCATTCCCAATTGACGAACTAACTCTACGCAATAAAACAAATATTTCCTCCATTTACGGTTTTTAGTGTATTTGTTTTTACAACAAAAATCAATAGAATAACCTAAAATTTCGCTAAAAATATTTGCCAAACTTTGCCAGTGACGTAAATATATGTCATGGTATGCTTAACCCTGTGTGTACGGTAATTTAATATGTAGGATATTTTCCTGAATGCATGAAATGTTCGAAAAATATGATACCGAATTGTTTGCCTCAAAATATACACATTACTTGAAAGAAATGTCAAGACATTTTTAGATCACCGCAAACTTTGGCTGAAGTATATAAGTATGAGATGCCAAAAACAGTCAATTTATTCAGTGATGTGTGGTGTACATGAGCATGTGAATGTTAAATAATTCACAACATTTACAGCAAAACTTTCCCAATCAGTCATCGTTGTAACATTAAAGACTATTGTATAGGTCTGCATATTTCAATGATAACTTAGCACTACAAAATGCAGACTAAAATATTGTCAGTCTTATACAGGTGATATAGATACCTGTATATATCACAGTGGGCTGAGATCTTGAATATTGCAGACTACAAAAAGATTGAGATTTTTTAGTCGACAGTTTCTTGTGCGGATATTTAGTAACCTGAAGGAATATGTACCGGTACGCATTGTCTTACATGTGCAGACTAATTATTGAGGATACATTGATATGAGCTGTGTCAAGTAAAATAATTGTTTTTATATTTTTGGTTGGACTTGAATCAGAGGAAACATTGAAGGATGAGACCATTACGCTATTCAAATTCAGTCTGGACTCATTTACATAATCTGTATTTCATTCTGGACTAATTTACATTACATGTATCATTGCACATGTTCGTTGTGTTATTACTTGAGAAAGTGGATGGTTCTGATACTTTTACCACCCTGTGATATTTGATTATAAACATTCAGGGATAAATATCCATTTCATTAAATCCCCGCAAAATCAACTTGATAAACAAATCCAAACAATAGATGCTATGAGAAATTCTTCCTGAAAGTTTCTTTCTCTGTTACACTATACCGGTATGCAAAAGGCCGATACATTAACATCCCAACTGGGTTTACTTGTCATTTACTGATTTTATCGATCTCTTGGAAGCATTTAAAAACTAACGATAACAGAACCCGTTAATATGAACGTCCACTTTGAATGGCTGATTTGGTCAGCTTGCTTCTACATTACTCTGCCAATAGGTAAGTAACATATTTCCAGCTTCTATCTCTAGTATTGTTGTGTGTTGTGTTTTCTGTGTTAGGAGCACGTACTTTTTTGTTGTCATCTATTCCAAATCTTAAAGGCTATCATTGGCGCCCCCCCCCCCACCCCACACCCCCACACCCCACACCCCCACCTCCAAGTATAGCATGATAAAAACTTTATAGAATTTTCAAACGATGCTTCCCCTGGAAGATCTGGGAACTTCAATTTTTTCCCAAACGTTGGGAGTGTAAATTTAGAAGACACTTTTAACCTATGTTATTCTTTTGTAGAATATTTGCACAACATTGACGTTCTTGAACGTTTACAATCGTTTTTCTACTTCAAATAAAAAAAAAATGGAAATAAAGAGTAAATACAGTCTAACGAGATGACGCCCTCTATTCGTTAAACAACAAGACCAAACAATAAACTAATAACCAGATATTCGCACAGTATATTGGCATGCTTTAAACAACAAGCCCAAACAATGAACTAATATATCCAGATATTCTCCTTTTCGACACTTTCCTTTTGTATTCTAGAATGTCCCGATGGATTTGAATCTTACAATTATGATTGCTCTTGTTACAATATCGTGACATCGGCAAAAGCCTCACGTCCAGATGCAGACAAAACTTGTGAATCAGAAGCATCTCATCTCGTAAAGATTGAGACACCAGAAGAGATGACTTGGTTGGCTGGAGTCTATGATTTGGACTCTCAGTACTGGTGTGGGGCTAACGGACTCAAAGAAGAATCGAAAACCTGGATGGATGGCACACCTATTACCTTCGAGGGCGGATTCGGTGACCACGACTATACCTATGATGATGAGAGTGGATGTTATAGGATTGTTCCAGCTGGCGTTATAACTGATGCTGAACCTAACACCTGGCATGATTCACCGTGTTATAGGAAATATGGGTACATTTGTGAATATGAAGGTATGAAAACGACTTTCCGATATATA
>KN887234.1:70662-81126 GCA_000934455.1 Apostichopus parvimensis | reverse complement strand
AACCCTTTTTTGTTGTATGAAAATTGTTTTCTCAGGGAAGTTTCCTCAGTAGCTGGTTGACAGCCACTATATCCCAATATAGTTTCAATATCCTGTTAACATATTGCCCTTAGTGTATCTTCTGCACTGATGAGTTGCATCTCATACCAGTTAAGTCTAAATCATGTACATATATGCTAAATAATTATTTTGAAGTCTTGCATGAGATACTGTCAAGAGTGTGTTTTTGAGAGATAAGTTCACTAGAATGTGGTGTTCAGAGATTAGCAACACTATACAACATGTTTCTAGCATCACACAATTAGAGATGACATTGTTTATGAAAGAGGCGGTTTGCTCTTTTGTTACTTCAGGTAAGGCGGGTCGGTTATGTGACAGAGATGCGACCGCTTGTGACAAGTCACCGTGCGCACATGGAATTTGCAGCCTAACAGCCGAAGACCGGGGTGACGACGCGTTGGGCTTTTCGTGTGATTGCACTGACACTGGTTATGCTGGCATTTATTGTGAAAATTTCCTTGACCACTGTCTAACCCAACCGTGTTCCAATGGCGGAAGTTGCATAAATGAACTGTCTGGTTATCATTGCTTCTGTCACCAAAACTTTACAGGTAAGGTAGTCCAACGTAAAAGACAACCTATTATTGTGGTGATATATTTTAATCAAAATTTGATCCATGTTCTGTTACCATGCAATTTGTAAGTGTTGAAGGTTAACCTAGGTTGGTGTTGAAATTTAAAGCCCCATTGAGGTCAGTGAGGACAGTGCAGCTTAAAGCACAAAAGCCCTATTACAAGTATCCTTATAAACAAGTCTGGCCTTTTAAAGAGCAGAACAAGATTTGAATTGTGGTGTTTGAATTTTTTGAGTAATATTTAGTTGTGTTTACAGTGAAAGCTTGTTAAAGCTACAAGATTCAATAATTCCACATTTGGGTATATGCACAGCTAAATCTCAGCATGTTGTTGCTGGTGTCTTCATCGGTCAAGCATGGGAATAAAGTCCCTGTGCATTGAGTAATAGATAATATCTTCTATGTGGTATACTCTAACTTCCATCTAGATACTATTATATATTACTGGTAATATGTCAGTATATATCTATTCGATCATGTTTACAGTGAAAGCTTGTCAAAGCTACAAGATTCAATTATTCCACATTTGGGTATATGCACAACTAAATCTCAGCATGTTGTTGCTGGTGTCTTCATCAGTCTAGTATGGGATAAAAGTCCCTGTTCATTTAGTAATATATAATATCTTCTATGCGGTGTATGCTAACTTCCATCTAGATACTATCATCTATTACTGGTAATATATCAGTATATGTCTATTTGATCATGTTTACAGTGAAAGCTTGTCAAAGCTACAAGATTCAATCATTCCACATTTGGATATATGCACAACTAAATCTCAGCATGTTGTTGCTGGGGTCTTCATCTGTCTTGCATGGGATGAAAGTCCCTGTGTATTTAGTAATAGATAAAATCTTCTATGCGGTGTATTCTAACTTCCATCTGTAGATGAGTTGGGAAGGACAGAATCAATTCTTGTCTGTAATCTTTTAAGATTTTGCTTGTCTGTGTCATGTCAAGCAAACTTAATAAAATTCATTATCTGTGGATGAAAAAGTCCTTACATGAAAAAACTGTACAATCAACCAATGCTCTCCATCAAGCCACCCAAAATGAAATCAGCCAAAATTTACACAAAACAGTCTGTCAGCTATTTCTAGAAAAGAGTTATTTTGTGTCTCATCCAGGTCAAGATTGCGAACAGTTTGTAAACCTCTGTGATGAATCACCCTGCGAGAACAATGGCACTTGTACCCCTGATGGTGCCTCCTACCGATGCATATGTCCTCTGAGATTTGAAGGAGACCAGTGTGAGACGCCCTTGGTCATCTGCAGAGACGGCTTCTGTCAAAATGGCGGCCATTGTAATGATGAGGATGATGATGGCGAGAATGTTGCTGAGTTTTGTTCCTGTCTCGAGGGATTTAACGGTAAGAAATGTTGATTTTAGGCACAAATATAGAAAGCATGCAACAGCTGCAAGATTGCCTCTATCAGACAAATAGAGATTATCTCGACAGACCGGGCGTTGTGGTCAAGTGGTTAAGGCAGTGGACTTGTGATCTAAGGATTACAGGTTCGAGCCCTGGCCAGATCACTGTGTTGTGTCCTTGGGCAAGGCACTTTATCTCCATTGCCTCGTTGCGCTTATGCCCTATGGGTTTCTGCAACGTAAGAAGAAGAAGAAGACCGGCAGGGTCTACCGTGTGAAACTGCACAACACAAAGAGATCATGTTTTATGCAGACTGGCTGGCAGGGTACAGCAGCATGCTTCATGTTCTACTTTTGACATGGTGCCTTAAAGTATTTGACTCTGAAGGCTACATGTAACTTGAATTTGAAATAATTATCTAAGAATCCTTACATATAAATGTACACAATAATCAAAGTGTCCAATGAGCGGCAAGTCTGAAAAAAAAAGTTCAGATAGGAAAAGCAAAAATCAAAATACAACATTCACAGTTAAAAGCATGATATATTTGTTTGAACTATGGAAAATTTTGTTAACATTAATAAGATATATATTTTTTTTTTAAATTACGAACAAAAATTTTATCCTAACGTTACTCCAGCTCTAACTTTGTATTTTGATCCTAGGAGTTGCCTGCGAAAAAGACATCAACGAATGTAAGTCAGAGCCGTGTGAGAATGGTGGCAGCTGCACAGATGGTGTCAACGATTATTCATGTACCTGTCAGCCCGGTTACAGCGGTGGGAATTGTGAGGTCGACCTTGACGAGTGTGCTCCACTGCCTTGTATAAACGGTGACTGCATTGATAGGATTAATGACTATCTGTGTGATTGCTACCATGGATTTGAGGTAAGAAAAATCTTACTACTGAGTGGGTTCTGCAGTAGGCACCGTTTCAAAATATGTTCATTTTTTTACTTAAAAGAAATTTTATGCCTGTGTTGCCCTACCTCCGAGACCCTCTTTTGGTTTTTTGCGTACCTATAAAATATCAGCAGTGCAGTCTGAGGGAAAATTAGGGAGAGTGAAATTAAAACGATAAAGAACCAAGATTATTGACAATTTATTGTCTTGGTGTTGTTGACTGTTAATCTATTGTTTTCATCCTAGACTTTTCATCAGATGAAACCCGTTGCATATGTGTGAACTTTGTTTTCAAAAAGAAAGAGTGATAACATTGATTTTTATCGTTTGTTTATGAAAAGATTGTATTCTGAAGAAAGAACTTCTTTGGACGAGGTCAAAAATATTTCCTCATTCCTTTGTTGTAAAAAGGCTCGTTATTAAATAAGTAGAAGTCAGTGAAACAATAACTACATACACATATGAAAAGAGGGGGAAAACTGGCCTATTGGCTAGGTGCCAGTTAATCTGCAAGTTTTAGATAATTTAAATAATCTCTGCATATAATAATAATAATAATACATAAATTTTATATAGCGCCAAACAAACTATGAAATAATTCTCGTAGCGCTTAACATAATAATAACAATTATAACATATGCTTTGGTTAAAAGATACATTTTTTTATGACCAAGCCACTAATCAAGTAACCCATAGAATTTACATATGAATACAACACATTTTGTTTTGTGTTCCAAGATGAAGAGTTGTCTATAATATGGCTTTTAAGAGGTCCTTTGGAGCTTCAAAATTGTGAAAGTTAAAACTGTTGACTGTAAGGTGGAACATTGTATCCGGAGAGAATACCAAGTTGTCAACAACACTTACATATGTATGTATGTGTGTGTGTGAGGATGGGCATATGAACAGGGTGCTTTTACTTAGTGTTTTTAAATATTTTCCTGAAGGGCGTCGATTGTGAAGTTAATACCGATGACTGCCAGACTCACGAATGTGTCCATGGAGAGTGTCAAGATGGCAACGACACATACACGTGTGTTTGTGCTGATGGATTTAGAGGGCGCTTGTGTGACGAAGACATAGACGAATGTGCTTCCAACCCTTGTGTTCATGTCGTGGAGTGCACTGATCAAGTTAATGCCTTTGAGTGAGTAGCCTAATCTGCTTTTTATTGAGATGGGTGTGGGGGGGGGGGTGCAAAATAACAGTGTGGGATAAACATTCTTCATCTTAACATTCTATCTTCTCGCCTGACTAAATACATGTCGATGGTTTGTCATTCCTTGCCACAGATGCGTCTGCGAAGACGGCTGGACTGGAATGCAGTGTGAGAGAAGTGTAAACGATTGTGCGTTAGACTCTTGTGATAACGGTGCTACGTGTAAAGACCAACATAACAGTTTCAGCTGCATATGTCCTCCAGGTTATTATTTATTATTATTTTTATAGAATATAATATGAATATCATTTGCATTTGGCATTTGGATTTTTTTTTTTTTTCGGCACGTCAAAATTTTGCTGATTGCTCTCTGCCAATGTTAAACTGTTGCATTTCTATTGCATTTCCCACTTTCTATATATATTTATACTCATGTGAATTGTTCTGTTAGACCACTATAAAATGTTCTCCTTTCTTTGCAATTAGATGGGTACACTCCAATGGTGGGTGGTTAGCCTAATCTTGATGAAAATAATGTTGTTTGATATGCAACTTAAAATACCTACTTGTAAACAGCTATGAATGTTTGTAATCTTTAATCACTTCATGTAATATTAAAGTGCCTATGTATCTCAATCTTACTTTAAATCACTATGTAATATTAAAGTGTCTATGTATCTCAATCTTACTTTATCTTACATAGTTAAAAGTCAGCTTCTCTGTGGCTCTAGATTTCTGTGTTTTTTACTAATAAGACTAAAAACAGAGTGATCTTCTGAATGTAAACACAGACATAGATATAGAGTGGCATCAGCTTGTAGAGGGAAATGGTAAGAATTTGTTTTGATTTCCACTAGTGGCTAGGAGATTGTAACATACTATATATAGGAAACGGAGTTGTGTTGAAGGTAAATCTCATCTCATCCCATCTCAGGTTATAAGGGGGACACTTGCAGCGAGGATATCAATGAATGTGCCAGCGGTCCCTGCGTCAATGGTACCTGCGTGGATAGGGTCAATGGCTATGAGTGTACCTGCCCTAGGGGTAGAGAGGGGAGACAGTGCCAAGTCAGGACCAGTGTCTGCCAGCCCAATCCTTGCTCTAACGGCGGTACCTGTTCTCTCGACCAGACCGGAGAGGACTTTACCTGTTTCTGTCTAGACGGTATACTCGGCGATCGTTGCGAGGTCAACGTCGATGACTGCAAAGACAATGAGTGCCAGCACGGTGCTACCTGTGTTGACGAGGTAATTTAAGCTGTCTTTCTGTTGACCTTCAAGGACCATCAGTTGTGATTCTTTCATATTGTCCAAAAAACTTATGGCCTGGTTTAGCAACAAAATTCAGTTTTCGAAGGAAAATACCCTGCCATGGATTGAAAGCTGTTTTTTTTCATTCCACCATCAATCATGCAATAGAGTAACCATGGAATCATCAAAAAAAAAGAAAAAAAGAAAGTGCTTAGTGCTCTCAAGTGCCATATATTTGGGTATTGTTTGTAATTTATCAGTTTAATATCAAATGAGGGTGTCTTGTATCCACAAGACATTAAAAATCAACTACTAGCACCTGTCAAGGACCATAATTTGAATGTCTGTTTGTTACATATCACTTTAACATTCAGGCAGCAGTATTTGAAGGTCTGTGAAATGAATTTATCCTCCAATGCTCCTTTACATTTTTCCCCTCTTGTTTTCTTCCTTTTTTAAGGTGAATGCATATTCATGTCTGTGTCCTCCAGGGTACAGTGGTGACCTCTGTGAGGAAGAAGTAGATTTGTGCATTGTATTTCCTTGTGAAAATGGAGGAACTTGTAATGTGGTAGATGGACAAGTACAATGTGATTGTATCAGTGGTAAGCATGAACCCACCCAATGTAAAAGAGAAAGTTTCTATCTGTTGTGCATGTGACTTAAAAAGAAATTGGAGGATGCTGAAGGGGGGGGGGGGGGGGGGGAGGGGAGGAGGAGGGAGGGGGATATGTTGCCTGAACACTTACAGAGAGGGGCTCACATTGGAGGGAGCAAATGTGGGAGAGTTCTGAGTGCACCATTTTCAAAGCAGTTGGATCGATTGCAAAAAATGCTTGATTAAGAGTCAGTCCTAATATTTTGGCAAGCCATTTGCGTAGAGAATACAAACAGGAGTGTATTGGTACAATTTGCTGGGCATTGTCAATTGGTATTTCTCAAAACATTTGCATATTGAATCCTATTATAACAAGCGAAAATTTTTGATATAGTGGCGCAGTATACATTGTCTGTAGAATGCGTTGTTTCAAATTGGCATCATCATGTTTCTTCCACGCTGATTTTGATTATTATCAAGACGAACCTTTAACTTGCCCGCAGACCTTTTGTTTCGTTTAACTTCTTTTAAACTTGTCATCTTTGTTTTATTTTATTTTTGAAGGATACGAAGGCTATCTTTGTGAGAAGAACATTAACGATTGTTATCCCAATCCCTGCCTGCATGGAGCAACATGTATTGATGGAACCAATGACTATTCCTGCCATTGTTCTCCTGGATACAGGTTTGAAGAACCTTCGTTTGTTTTTCGATTCAATAATTCCAATCATTGCAGTCAAATTCATCTATCGACTGGTTAAGAAACCTAGCAGCTGACATTTTTTGACACTTCTTTAGTCAGTCGAAGGTACGCAAAACCGGGGATGTTTAAAAAACAAATATTCATCGTTTAATCTGATTCTGTCATTGGATTAATTATGGTTCCTAATTAAGTTATTTGCCGACTGCAATCTGGATTCTCTGTTTATATTGATGACTTTATAAGGAAAGAGTTACATTGACAGTGTTGTAAGTCCTTATGAGATGTCTTGAATTCTCTAGTATCTATCTGTTTATCATTATAATTATCTGTAGTCTTGTCTGTCACTGACAGAACAAATCCTTTATTTAGTTCATGAGGCAATATACCTGTCCAGATCTCCCTCCTAGTGGTGTTTTGCCTGTCTGATGTCTTATTGTGTAACTACTGCCATTCATGTCCTTGTTTATAGTGGTGTCCAATAAGTGTCCCCTAAGTTTGCATTCTGTGGCACTGGTAGCTACGAAGCTGCACATACTGTCGCTGCCATGTTTGAGAGTGAGATTGTACTCACTTTTCTCATATGCAATTTTAAACCACATTCCCTCAATAAAATGACTTAATTTTTATTTATTTATTTGTTTTTCCACAAAAGTACAAAGTGGAGGGAAGTCTTCGATAAAGTTTAAAAGCTTAACAATGTGTAAGACTCCCTGAAGAAAGAAAAGAAAAGAATACCAAATATATATAAACACATATACATAAATATAAATATAAATTAAATTTTCTTTATATATATAAAGTAATTACATACAGGTATAATTTGGTAGTAGTCTGTAACTATATAGCTATTATTTCCTTACATAACCACCTCTTAAAGGATGTGACTGACTTTTTACTCTTTAAATCGTTCGTTAGAAGATTCCAATTTGCTACAGTGAAACAAGGAAACAGACATTTAGTATTCTGAGGCACTTTCAGGAATTATATCACCCATCTACCCATTTATACGCAAAGTTGTTGAAATTTTTTCTTGCTTTGCATCTAATGAATTGAGACCTGTGCATCTCATTCTGGTGGGATCTGATCAAACTTTGGTGAAATCACGTAATTGATTTAAAAAAAAATTAAACCATACAGAGCACAATCAAAGGAGTTCTTTGTTACTTTTTACCTTAAACACAACATCATTCTTTTCTTGCTTATAGCATTTCAAAGGTTACCGTATGTCATCCGACATCTTTTGTCTTTAATTAGTTTAACGAGCCACTTACGTATTTTAATCTCTCTAATGTTTCTGGATTTTGTTGTGCCATTGAAGTATTAAAACCATTTTTGTTTTCAATTTTTCAGGGGAGATATCTGTGACGAGGAGATAGATGAATGTTTACACAACTTCTGCCATCCTACGGGTACCAGAGAATGTCAGGACGGTATTGCTGAATACACCTGTGTATGCAGGCACGGATTCCACGGTCAATTCTGTGATGAAGGTAAAATCATACCTCACTTGATGATCATTAGTAATACCTGCGATGCATAGATGATGATACATCACTAATAATTATTTGCGTTAAAGAGGACCTAATCAAGTTCAGAACAGTGATCCCTTTAGTCTGTAGTGTGTCTGGTGGTAAATCGTAAAAGTAGGTTTTTACTTCAAACATGTTTTAATGTTTCAATATTTCATTTGAGCAAATTTGGTATAAAGCTGCTGTATTTATATAGATGATGATCTATAGCCTATTAAGGTGCATGGACTGACATGCTCCAGTGGGTCAAGAGATCTGTCCAGCTGGTGTAAACGCCACGGATTGGACCAGATCTGACCAGGTCAGCTCACACGGTCAAACTTGCTGTCTGGTAAAAGTAGCATATCAAGTGGTTGTACAGATCCTATAGCTTATAACAGTGAACTACGACGAGGCAGGTAAATGTATAAACACAGGATAAGTCTGGTGAGCGAATTCATGCATATTTTCACAAGTGTGACAAATTAATCAGGTTTGCACCCAAGAAAGCACGTAAACAATTGTACGTAACATAAAACAAAACCGAGTATCAACTCCAGACTGCCAGTCGAAAGCACCATTTTATGTTATTGATTGCTGAGTTTTCTATCTATGTAAAAAGAACATGTTATTTTCTGTGCAGAATTTCAGTGTTTGATTGGTAAGTGAAATCATGTATCTCTCTTTCTTTAATTTAGTTGCCGAGAGTAACTTTGACATGGTTTTCACTGCTAATCAAACTTCCCAGTATGTTCGCTTGAGAGATTTTTCAAGAGAGATCGTTCAAAGCTTCACGCTAGCTCTGTGGGTTCGGACGATCAGTCCGAATGCTGTCATATTTTATCACGGGAGGGAAAGTCATCTTCATCTGCGCAACGCTGACCTTATCCTTGGCTTCCCCGCATCTCTGACCGTGGTGGTTCAAGGGTCAGTGAAAATTTATATTTCTTTCCGAGAATTTTCTGTCTGATATCATTTGGGTTGTATATTTATCAAATTCAATATATACAGGATTTGTGGTGACTCTACAACGAATACTCAGATCTACATTAAAACCAGCCACCAATGACTGGTTTCAAAACATCCTTGACACAGAAACAACCAAGTAGTTTGTAAGAAGGGTGAAGTGGGATGGACAATGGGTAACAAAAGTGATTCATTATTCAAGTTTTAGAAAACCAAGTTTTCTGCTCCGGAAAAAATTCCATGAAAGGGAAAGGGAGAAGTTTGGCATTCCCCTTGCCAAGCCGATTTGCTTCCCTAATTAGCCGTCATTAACTAGAATATATTACAAAAGTTTGTACTCCTAAATCCTATAGAAAAATGGTGTTTACTTCAAACTGTATTTGCCAGACCTTTTGATGCTGAATACTACACTAGTTTACACACATTTTCCTGCATTTAATTTTGATGTCAACTTTTCTTTCTTAAGTACGCCTATGTTTTCCGGGGTCTCCATTAATGATGACCTTTGGCATCATGTTGCTCTGACATTTGACCACGTATCCAAGCTGTTCCAACTCTACATCGATGGCGAGAATGTCCACAACCAGGTCATTAAAGTCACCTTAGATGTCCTCGATTCCAGCGGAGTTTTTGTCCTTGGGCGAGCAGATGAAAGTAGTGGTAGGTGTCCGTGACAGAAAACGAGAGGTTTCTAAAATGGAAAAGAAGAAAACTACATACCTTCCAAAAAGACATAATTCATCATAGTTGCTTACAACCTATCATCTGTGATGAAATGTTAGAGTTTTAGGGGACTTGGTGAAAGAATCATTTAAGTGCAACATGCTTTTTTGTTCACACAGCAGTAAGGTGTTAATGCAGCCGCAAGGTCAACCATCTCAGTCCTTCATTAGCTGTGTAATGCATTCCAGACATGGAAATAACAAATTATGTTAGACATACTTGTTATTGGTAACTAAACTAGCTGTTAATACCTGTAAATATTGGGGACTATGTATGTACTATAGTGACTAGTACTACTAAATAGCACTATTCTACATTGTCAGGAATGTCAAATATGACACACAAGGGCAAAATTTTAATGGATTTTTTTCTTTCTGGTTGTCTCTCGGGCAACCAAGTCTTGCGATTTGGTTGTCGGCAAATGTGGTTGTAGAGCAAAAAACTGAAGCCAAAGAACAAAGAACGACCAGTATGTACACTGTAGAAGAGATGTGTTTGTTTAGTGAATAGAACCAGCTTTGGGCCAGTAAAACTCTAGTTTGGGTGGATTGATCAACGACCTATACCACTTATTTTGTTCCATTTCAGTATCTCTAAAGCAACTGGAGGAAGATTAATAATTAATAATTTTACCTGTTTGGGAG
>KN887234.1:47103-69220 GCA_000934455.1 Apostichopus parvimensis | reverse complement strand
AAATGTAGACCAGCTCAATTGGAAGAGAATTTCTACTTGCTGTGAGCTTGTTGGACTTTCTCTCTCATCTTCTACGTATTGCAATATTAAAAACAAATCTGGTATCATTCTCATTTAGAAATTTTCAGAATCATGTGATTCCCGAATTATCACATGCTGAGTTCTGAGTTAATGGGGCTGAGGCTGAGAAAGGAGTCACGTTGAACTTTTTAATGCTCTTTTGTGAAGTGCATTTCTTGCAGTGTGAGAAATAATAGTTACAGCATAGTTTTTAATTGACAACCGGCTCCAATTATAGGATTTTTATTTTCATCTCGTCATTCATGCATGGGGCTGGTCTTTGCACGTATTTGTACACATACACATATTTGTCACAGTTGACATCCCAATATTCGCGACTGTTACGCAGGCAAAAGTGGGCGAAAAATTCATGAATGTTGCTGCTCGATTGGTTATTGGCCGATGAATATACATTGAAATCTTGCAATTTACTTTCTTAAGTGTTCGCTGTGCAGGCTAGCCTGCTGTGTACATGTGACTCCCTTTAGCACAGTTACGTCAACCACCAGATTACTTTCGAGGCAGTACAGTCACATGACATTAAACTTTGCAGATGACAGAGCGGTAAATAAATGCAACCCAAGTTGATATTCTCACCTTTATTTAAAAACAAATCTACTGGCTAACAGCTGTATGTATGTATGTATGTATGTATGTGTGTGTGTGTGTATGTATGTGTGTATGTATTTGTGTATGTATGTATGTATGTATTTTAGATCCTCCTGCAAGCAGGAACTCGCGAAGAAACCTCATTGGCTTATCAAAGCCACAAGCTGACCGAAGTGAGTCTCTTAGATTCATATTTAACGTCCATGATTATGAATTGTCAATTGTCAACAACTCTGTAACTGGACGACATACATTAATCTTGGAGTGACTCGAACCGGGGACCTTATGATTGGAAGGCACGGGCGTTAACCACTGAGCTAACACTCCTGTGAGTGTGATTTATACTTGACAGTATGACACAAGGACTTCACACAAATCTATATAGCAACATATCATGAGGCCTCAGTTATTTGAAGTGCTAATGCAGTGTCTTCTAGTCTCATATTTGTACTAACAGCATTCTTTTCCCCATAATAAAATCCTCTGTTGATTTTTATTTTCAACCAGCTGTTAACGACTGTGCTGATGATCCCTGTTCCCGTGGCGGCCATTGCATTGATGGTTACCATGACTTCCGTTGTGTCTGTCCATTCGGTCTTCGCGGTCCCACCTGTGCAGAGAATCCCGATGACTGCATTGGTCAGCTGTGCCAAAATGATGGCACTTGCGTTGACCAATTGGGAACTTTCACCTGTACCTGCCCGGAGGGTTATACAGGAGCACTCTGCGAACTGGAAACAGGTCAGTCGACAAAGATACCAGTTAAACAGTTTTGCTGGTTAGATGAATGACTAGTGATATCTTGTTGATGTCATTGCATGGTATTCAAACAGAAAACGAAAGGGTTGAAAGAAGTGAACCCAAACAGAAGATGAAAGGGTTGAAAGAAGTAAACCAAACCGCGTTCTGTCTCCCACAGCGGCTGGAATCAGTTGTGGTTTAATGATTAGTGGAAAGGGGTAGACCAGAATTATATTTCTTCTTTCTGTAATTTCTTTTCTTGTGTTTACACGTGCCCTTTGCCTTTCTTATTTTGTGAGGACCACCTGGGGACTTTCAATCACTATGGCTGGCTACCCTGCCAATTAAGCTACTCGCTGTTTAGGATGTACCTGTAGGATCATTTTAGTTTTCCGGCATGGGTGTAGGTGTAACTCTATGTAAATACAGTGAGATTTTCATGATGGCAGTTTTGCTGTGAGAGGAGAAGAGAAGAAAGATGTTACGTTTTGAATCGATTAGTGGTTTGTAAAGATTTAACCATTGTAAGGAGGGAGTGGACAGGGCTGGGGAGAGGGGAAAGGTGTTGCTGATCATATAGGAAGGTTCCGTTTTAAGGGTAGGGGAGAAACGAGAGAACAAATGCTGTGACCCCTATCAATGTTCCCACTAGCTGATTATTCTGTAGGTTCTTCACATGGTAGATGGAGACAATGGTTAGTATCATGAGCTGACTTATAGCTGACATTAACGTCTCAAACTTTCACTGGTTCCTTTTTTTTCCTCCTTACATTTGCCTTACAGTTGATGGTGGGTGGAGTGATTGGTCATTGTGGTCTGAATGTAGCCAGACTTGTGATGGGGGTATGCAAGAAAGATTCAGAGAATGCAACAACCCATCACCAGAGAATGGGGGGTCACCATGTGGTGGCCATGATACAGAAACCAGAGAATGTGGCACAGCTGTCTGCCCAGGTCAGTTGTTTTTCTTTCTTTTTTTCTACTAAATATATTTTGCGAAGCAAAATCTTGCAGCTTTGCTATTAAATGGTTAGATATATCTCTTTACCTCTTTGTCTTGCATTTGTAAACTGTCAAGTCACTCATGAGAGTACTTAATACCAATTCTCTGCCACACCTCACACATCACAGGGGTCCTAAATGGCCCAGTTCTGCCCTCTAAGGTATGATGTTTTGAGGGAATTTATGTACCTCTAAAATAGTTTCAAGGAAAGGAAGATATTATCTAACATTAACTACCTTGCTTTTTTTTTCTTCTTATGATAGGCTGCAGACCATTTAATCCACCCCGTCGTGGCAGTTCAAGGTGTGAAACATCACAGTCAGGTGACATGACTTGTTGGGTGTATTGTCCACCTGGACATGACTTTGGTAGACCACCCCTCTATGAATACATCTGTGGACCAGCGACTGGTTATTATTGGAATCATGAATCCGGCAATAATCCAAAGCTACGTGTGCCTGCTTGTTCAAGTAAGTAGGGGGTAGGGGGTAGGGGGGGGGGGGATTTTTATGGGAAGCTTAGCTGAATATGAACTCAAAGAAGCATTATGGTTTTACTCTGGTTTTCAAGTGTAAGTTGAATATTTTAATAGTTACAGTGTACCTGTTTTTGGTTTCAATATTTTTGTGATCTTTGCATTCATGATGGCGTATGTGTGCGGGCGAGCATGTGCGTTTGTGACGCCCAGCTTGTTATCTCAAGAAAGGAAGGTCGGACATATTTTTCTATTTGGTGTGTAGAAGTACCACATTGAGTACAAGGAGCCCATTGTTTTTGTGGAGGTCAAATATCATTTGGGGTCACCAGGGGTCAAATTGTGAAAACCTCGTAAACACGGTACCTGTTGTTTTGATGATTTAATATTGTCAACACTTGACAGTAGCATGAACTGATCTGTTCCTTCGTAAGATGCTGTTTACTAACTATCTTCATAGTGACTGCTATGTTTTACTTGTGAACTGAATGTTTCTGAGTTACCCACTGACATAAAGAAATGATCATGAAAAAATGATCTATTAGTTTATCTGTCAGTAAGATGCATCCACAACCTATTTTCTGCTTTTAATACCAACTACTGTATGTATGATAGTAGAAACAGTGATTCCTAGTCAAATGTGGTTGTCATGGTTGCATCCATGCCTACATTCACTATGGAGCCTAAATGAATGTAAAAGTCAGTGTTGAAGCAACTTTATAGTCATTTACAATATGAAAGCTGCAGTCAATTTGGTTGAGTAGCAAATCGTTTAGAGAGTCACAGGTATGATACGTTGCTTTCACACAGAAAATTTTAAGTAGTTGTTTGTATGGTACGTACATATTCTCCCAGCCTCACATGTGGCTCATTAATCATTTTCTTGTTTTCAAGACCTGTATGGATAGAATCACTCTGGTTTGAATAATGATGATTTATTCCAAAAGCATAAACAGTTATTTTACCCTTTTGAGCTGACCAGTTGTTTGGCCATTGTACTACACTTTATATGATATTCAATCAATAAACTACTGTTGAGCAGCAAGAAGTTCGGACCATGGTTCGAGTACTCACATTTATGCATCGTTAACTTTATCAGCTTAACAGCATTGACAAAGTTCATCTGAATTGTAAAACACAGCTGTAGAGGTTGATGAGAGAGCTAGGAGAGTTAGGTTTAGTGTGGCAATGAGTGGCTGTTGCTCCACAGATGTCACTCAGCATTCAAAGCCTGCTGTCTGATGCTCCTCCTCTGGCCCTACCTATGAGTCATGTTAATACTTATTAGCTAGTCATGTTCGTACTTATATAGCTAGTCATGTTCATACTACTATATAGCTATCGTGAACCACAATCCGCGCGATTCTTCCTCCAAACAGAATTCAGTAAACCAAATAGGTTCCAAATGAAGGTCATCTCCAGTTATCCGGACTTAGTGTGCAGCTCCCTCTCTGGACCAAAAGCAGCAGAGGTTAACAACAAGATTGGTGTGGTCGCCACGGCAACAAGCCACCTGGTCGGATGTGTCGGCTCTGGGCTATGTACGCTAGCAGCGGTATCTACCGCAGGTTGTATAAGAGGTGGATTAGAAACAAATGTAGCCCTAAGGAGAAAGAGATCGGCTGAATCAGGAGTGACTGTCACCATGACCTTCTACCAATCTATAAACGTCACCGAAGAATCCCTGGAAACCAGTGAAGACAGTGAGTCAAATTTCTCCAAATGTCGTAAATATTTAAGATTTAGAGATTGGGAGAGGGACTCGTGTTTCAATTCTTACGTCAATGAAAATAACTTTTCAAGTCGGGGTGTCTTCTTCCTGCGTGGTTTTCTTCACTTCAGCAATTTGGTCGATGACCAGACTGTGACCAAAAGTGCAGTTAATAGGATTGTAAATTTACCTTGGTCATAGGTGCACTTGTTTTTAACAGTTTCAATTACAGTCCCCCCCCCCCCCACATCCTCCTCCTCCTTACAGCCAATTAATGATGTATTGTGATGTATGTTGCTTTCATATTCAGTTCTTCTGTTTTCTTGTAAGTCGCAAACCAACCGAGTGCATCTGCGGCTATCGATGGCTTGTTGAGTTTAGCCGATGATATCATTAACAAATCGGCAGAGGGTGCTTTCCGCATATCTAATGAGGGTCGGATCTATGATTCTGAATACGAGGAAGACTACGGCAGCCCAGAGTGTGGACCGGGATCTGTAATGAAGTACAACACAACGCTTTGTGGTAAGTGAATACAGTGAATAATTCTGTTTTCATCGGTTTGAAATCCAGGGGGAATAATGTGATGTGGAGAGACCTGCTGTAAATTAACAGTGGACGTTAAGTTTTGAAATTTCTACCATCTTAATGGAAAAAGGTGCTTTTGATAAAATCAGTCTCAATGTTTTATGTGCTCAGAATATGAATTATTAAAATCCAAACTGTCAACAAAACTGCTTTTCTACTGCAAAGGCGGGTGATGTTGGTACATATATATGAAAGTTAGAGGGGCCTGACATTTCAATCCTAGCAGGATGTTCTTCAAAGGGAAACTGAAGTGAAAACAGACTAAAAGGACACGGTTAAAATAGACAAACAGACTGACTAACTATATTGGACCCATCGAGCAATAAATCAAGTAGAATTGGACATAACGAGGGATAGAGAGATGAAGGGAAAGATGAGATGAAAGAATGGATTAAGGAGATGAGAAGAGAAAGAGAGAAATACCGGAGAGAAACAAAACAAAGATGAAAATATTGCACAACCATGTTCAATATTTTGTGCCATTTTTGCTTCATCGAGACAGTTTACTATACATTTTGGACCGTTGTCCTTTTCTGACAAAGTTACCATTGGTACATTTGACGTATTCATTGCTTTGTTGTTTTTTTGTGCGTCCTTGGTTTTGTTTTGCTTCTTTTTGTTTTAAAGTTATGCTTATGTGCTGTTTGCATTTAACATATTCCTCAAAGAAAAGAAATGGTCTGTCTAATGTGGGTGAAAATTGACAATTTTTTGTCCATGCTTAGTGACCTGCGAGTCTGGATCCTACCAAGGCGGAGACAACTGTCGTGCCTGTGACTTTGGATACTACCAGCCAGAAGAAGGAAAGACATTCTGTGAAGTTTGTCCCGAAGGGTTAACAAACACCGGTCTCGGAGCCATCGAATTAGACGAATGTCTGCCGCCTACCCAAACAGTCATAACATAATTATTAGTACTTAAATGGTTTGATTGTGGTATTGGTTACTCTGGCTTCTGGTTTTTTTTTTTTGGTGTCTGGTGTGTGACTCAGTATCTGTTGATATCAGATCACTGCATTAACCATGCAACAGTAGTCCAAGGACTAGATCAAACAAAGATATACACACCATCTTGGGATTCTTCAAAGAATTTTTCTTTGCGTTGTTCATGGACGTTCATCTGTGTTGGAGGGTGTCTGTAAAGTCTTTAAAGATTGGGATGAAGTGAGAGGAAGGGTGGAAGAGGAAGACTTTGTTTGGGAGCAAATAAATAATGACTCTTTGAAGAAAATACATGGTTCCTTTTAGCAGTGTGATTTTCTCTTTCAAGAAAATTTTTAAACTCAGATTTTTGATATTTCCTTCTTGTTTCATCTGTGGGAATAAATACAATTGAAATAGTTTAGTTTGAAACTGTAATTTTAAAGACTGTGTATTCTTTTAATATGTTTGTGTTATTTTGAAAGCTGTTCAATGATGAGAAGAAGAGGACATTTCCCATACCCATTTCTGCCCCATTGTTATTCATCTGCCTGATATGTAAATTATTTGCAAATAAAAAAATATATTTGCAAACACAGAATCATCAGTAAGTACATTAACCTCTAATTTGTGATGCTCCTTAGATAGAAGAGAAATTTATCTGTGTTACATTAAAAGTCAACACACAAATCTTCACACACATCTGGCATTATAATCTAATAATCTCAAGTATGTTTTTTACATACATCAGAAATAACCCATTGAGACAAACATAAAAGTATTTTGAAATGTCTGTAATATAGCTTGCAAACATGCTATAAAAATGGTCACTTTATGCCAAAACCTCAGCAACCATTTTACTGCCACCACCAAAAATTTGCTCTATGAAATATGTCATTGTCTACTTGAACAGCGAAAAATGTCTGTGAATAGTGCAGAAGTCACAACCTCCATGACAGTCTCTTTGAAATGTCATAGCACTTTTAGCCTGCTGCCATTGGTTGCCAGAACTGATGCCCTTTAAGGTCACAAGGCATTTTACTCAAGTGAAGCTGTTGGCAATTGGACAGGTACTGGTGAGTAAGAGACAGGAACAGATGTAAGATTGACTGCGCTATGGGAAATAAAAGTTTGAAGCTGAGCAAAATATATTCGGTGATTTGGGATCCTGAGAAGTTAAATCAACATTCTTGACCGTACTTGATCTTCATCAGGAGTTGGAACAATGGTGGATCATCAGTTAACTCGGCAGGAAAGTATAAATGTGGAATATTTTGATTCAGCCACTAAAAGTAAACTTGTTTGAGATCTGGCTTTGAAGGACCCTACTTTAATACCAATTCTTATTTCTAATTTACATTACTTGTTTTACATTCTAATTTTACATTACAACTGCGTCAAATCATCATACAGTTCATTCTGCAAAAAGTAATGATACGTACGTCTGCTTGTTGACTTGTCCAGAATAATGTCACATGAGAAACAACTAAGTGCAAGACTATTGAAATAGTTGGATAAAGATGCTGCTAGTGAAAAAGACCATTAATTTAAAGTTCAGGTGTCAAACCTTTTTACTTGGTGACCTCAAGCTTTCACCTTGATCATCTTCATGAACCTTCCAGTTGTGAATGTTTAAGTGTTCAAGTTTATGTTCAAGAGTTTTCCACCTTTTTCTCACAAATATCAGCTATTTCTTGGGACAGTCCAAAAGATCTTGGGGACTCTATAAAGAGTCACAAGTTTTGAAATACCAGGGAGTTATAGAAACTTTATCTTTCATAGATGATTTCATTCGTTCTCCTCAAATTATATTTTAACTAATTGCTAATTGCAAAAAGAATCACTTAAAAAGAGTAAAAAAACAGTGTAAAAGGACTTGTATTTTAAAATTTTTCATTTTATTACTGCATAGTTTTAACTTTTTAGCATTTTTGCATTTCAATTTTAAGTTTAGTTGCTGTTCGTTTTCAATTCTCAAATATAATTTTATACAGCTTTCAATATTTCATTTTTAATGTAACTTTTATAATTATATTCTTACTTAAATTTTTTTATAATTTTTCATATAAAGTGAAAGAAAAAGTTGTAAAAGAGTTCAAGGTTGGCAATTCAGTTTAAGGTCGGCAATTCAGTTTAAGGTCGGTATTTTAGTTTAAGGTCGGCTGTGTGGGTCAATGTTGGATCTTGGCAATTTAGCGTAGTCTGATCGGCTAGCGTTGAAGTACATGTCAGGCAAACAATCCACCTTTTCTGGTCGTAATTCATAAAACGTCAGTGAATTCTCGTCTTGGTTCGTCTGTTCTTCTGTTTTTTTGCTTTTAGGCTGGCCTCTGTTTCTATGATGTCGGCTTTTCTTTTGCCTATTCACTCTATCCACGGTGTCTCTCCATCTTGGCTCGGTCTGTCGGTGACTTTGGCGCTGTTCGTGATGGACAATATCGTTTACAGGGAGACTGGAAGATCCACTGCATGAGCTTGGTAAGTAGAAGGTGGAGGAGGAAAAATGTTAAAGTTTTCCAGGATGTGATTAAAATTCAAGATTTATTGCCTCAGATAGACAAAGAAATGTGACAACACAAGTACTACTGTTGATCATACAGGACCTAGTTTGCTCAATATTATTTTCCTTTCCCTTACGTAAGAACGATTTGGTACACTGGCATGTGTAAGGTCATCACCAGAGTGGGTTGAAGTTCAGACCAGGCATAAATAATCATGAATATTCTATCCAAAATCAATCAAATTCAAATCTAATATCATATCTAATACAGGCACAGATCCAGTGGGAATGGGGTTTGGGGGGGGGGGGCTAAAGGTCGACACCATTTTCAAGCTTACATGAAACTGAAAGTATTTATTGACACAGCTGTAGGTGCAGACTTTAATATAGATTTAAAGTCTACATATGCCTTAGAATGCACCTAAAATATTTACTGACATAGCAGTATGCTCCAAATGACCCTAGGGCCCACATCCCCTCCTTAATCAAAATTGGATTTGGCCCATTGAATATGAACCAGAAGAGACACATGATGTCATAAAATAACTGATTTCTGCATACATTACACAACATGTTAATTTACCTTTTGTTTTGTTTCTGTTGATTCTGAACTTCCTGTTTTAGGGTAGAAATCTGTTCCTCCATTAGTTTCCTGCAAGATCAACAGGACAAAATGTACAACTACTTATGAAATTCATAGATTGTGGATCATATTGTCTATCAAAGATTTATTTCATGTGTGTCAACATTATAATTGTGAATTGTTTGTGTTGATAGAAAGGATATTATGTAGAGCAGATTGATCCTTCTACTTTGAATGATCGGTACAACAAGATCTCATTACAACATACAAGCTATTTAGATTGAATGGTACAAAAGTCATGTTTTTAATACATTTTAAGGTTCAATCCTGTTTTATTTACTTCTTATACATGTGATGTGTTAATTCAGCAGGTGAAGCCCTGAAAACTACACTAATTGATATGAAACTATTATGGTCTTTTCATGAAATACTTAGTCTGGGTGTTCATGAATGAAATTCTTAATCGTTGACGTTAAATTTACGGAAGTATTAAAGGACTTGGCCTAAACTTTGATATATTTTCAAATGAGTGTCAGGCTTTTTAAGCAATGAAGGGAGACCTCCAAGTGTATAAACTTCACAATGTGTTAGATATCACAGCATGCTTTCAGAATATCTTGGAGCATAACTGTTTCCATGGTAGTCACAATTTTGAGAGAATTTCCAATGAATTCGGTGCCATCAAGCAAATATTCTGTATCCCTCTCTTTATAGTGCCTCTAAATATTTGCTTCGATACTAGTGAAACAAACACAAGCTAACAACGTACTGCTGTGCGTAAGAGTGTCTTTAGAGCAAGAGGTATTGTGATGCAAACACAGCCAACTACTGGAGAGTTTAACTCTCCACTGATTGACCATCAAAAAATGATGAGTAAACCACAGATAGCTTACAACTAGACAATAGTAAAGTAAGAAGTACAATCTTTTTTATAGCTTACTTTTCTGATGCAAACTCATTTACAAGCTGTTCTTCCTTCTGTTGCCACTCTTTATTGAAATCGCAAAGTCTCTCTGCCATGATCTTGCTCTGTGTTACGATGACATAAAAGAAAGATGTTACAAATTGAATCCTTTGTTCAACCTTTTATGAAGTAATAAAATATTTAAATTACTAAAACTATTTGGTGCTTAACTTGCACCCTTTTTGGCAACATGAATTACTTCATGACCTTGTTTTGTTTTGACACATTGGGCAGGTTAATTCAGGGCTGCATCTGCGAGCAAGTACAATGCAAGTGCAGAAATTTTAAACACACCAGCTTTAGTCTCCATGGAAACATTCAAAGGTTAATAAAATAAAAAACATAGATGTATCATTCTCCTTGGCCTCAGAGGTTTGCCACTCATTTGCCTGTTTTAAAAAAAATGGGAAATGTTTCTCAGAGGAGATGAAAGCATATACCAGCTTTGATACTTTGAGACTATAAATATGTCTGAGTTGGTTGGAATTAAGACCTAATTTCTCTTCAAATTATAAGCAAAGAGTGGGAAGAAAACTATGCATGTCTAATTCTCATCTTACCGCAACTTGTTCACCGTCATCCATACTGTCTGTTCTTTCTTGGTTGACTTGGTTACTAGTTCTGAGATCTTCAATCGTCCTAGACTGCTGTACAGCTAGGAGTTTAGTTGCATAGAGTTCTTCGTCGTTAGTCATTAGGTTATACTGAAGGACTCCAACCTGGTTCTTCAGACAGTTGATCCTGGCATAATAATAATACAGTAAAATGCTAAGTCTATGTAGATATGAATATATGTTAAAAATATTTAGCTGCTCTTTTAACTTGGGGCAAACTTGAGACTGATTCATAGAACAACCAGAGTTAAAAAAATGAGGCTCAAACAGGCCCAGTGAGTTAAAAGAAGCAGACAGGGTAGAACTCTCTCGTCATATATCCTGACATGGCCAAGCTGTAGAAAACAAAGTTGTTCGGTTTCCTTACTATCTGTGGTTGTATATTTTTTATACCCATTATATTTGATGGCCAACAACATGACCTGAGTGCAATTTAGTTCAATTACAATCTATTACTAGTTAGGCAGAATAAGAGTGATTTAGTAATATACTTAAGTGCCTAGTAAATAATGTTAGTAATTATGTGAAATTAAATTTATTAAAATTAATTAATTAATTAAATTAAAAGATAATAACAGCAGTAACAACAACAGCAGTCACAATAAGATGCACATATTGCTCAGCACTTCTTGTGCAACTTTGCATGGCACTTCTTGTGCAACAGCATTTGATGTCAGATTTAACATCCTCTGATCTTTCACTACACTTGTACCAACGGCCAGCTAGTGGAACTAGCATAGGAAAAGTTTCCAAAAGTATCAAAGAGGCATTTCTTTACTTAAGTTGGGGCTCACAATTTCAGCTTAAAAATAAACTTTTGCTTGCTTGCTGTCGTTCTATACTCATACTATAATAGTGTGATGACTCACATGTCTTCCTTCATCATACTGGCCTCTGCCTCATGTTCTTGTATATTTAAGAGAATCTGGAGTTCTTGCTCTATAACAGCTCTGTCTTCATTGTTCCTTTGCAGTTGCATTAGTAGAGCCTCCTTAGGGCCTGGTTGAGTTGGAGAGCCTGCTGGCGTAGAGTAATAATAAGAAAGTAATGTGCTCACACCAATATTAACTTTGTTTTAAACTAAAACATGTGAATTAGTAAAAGCTGTGAATATACTAGTGAAACAAGCATATCTTAAGATTGTGGCCCAATATCATAATGTAGACCAACAAGACTGGCAGGAATTTTGTGATAATTTGTTTTGATGGCGATGGTATCAGGAATGGTGTAATTGACAACTCCATCTGGTCCCCCTCCTTACCCTTCCCACAATCTCAAGCTACTCTACTGGATAAATGTAAAACACAGGTCATAGACATTTTTGCCAATCCCATTAGAGCTATTAATTCGTTAATCATCTTTAAATAAGTTAATTTCATTACAGTTGCTTACCAAATGTCTTCTTTTCAGTTGTTCCTTGAAGAAGCTGTGACATGCCACATTCTAGAGCACTGATACGAGCGTCTCTTCCTTCGTCACATTTTGTCTTGTCTTGCAGCTTTTGATTAGATTCTTCTAACTTTTGTGGAAGCATTTTGACGTCCATCTCTTGGTCTCTTAAGCAGCTCTGAAGAATGACAGGTTTAAAGGTCAATGTTACTACAACCGTATTGTCGAATAATTATAGACGTCAAATTTAAACATTTCATTACAGAAGCAGTGCGCCGCCCTTCATTGAAATCAATGGTACATTCATCATAAAAGACAAATCACTTAACATACGGATTGGCGTGAAGGAAACTTGTCTTTTGTGAAGTCTTTAATAAGGTGACTCCAGCTTCCTTAAAATACATTTTAGGACAATTCTACCTTCAGTTACCTCTGAGCTGACTACATTCACATATAGAAGTCATTTTAAGTTAGACAGTAAGGACTGTTTGTACAATATTAAGTTCTAGTATCAGAATACAATTTAATGTTTGTCATGTTCAAGACTCAATTTATGATAATTTTCTTCAAGTGTTGTAGGTTGCTCGATATTTGACATTGATTTAGCTTCTAAGTGGTAAATGAGACTTGATTAGCTATCAAGTAAATGGATGGAAATATTTCCACATATTCATGCTGACTTGAGGTTTGTAATCTTACCTTTGACTTTGGCATTTCATGCGAAGGTCTTGGCATTCCTCTCCCATTGTCACCATCAATGAAGTTTGCATGTCTTTCCTGGCTTTCAAGTTTAGCCACTCGTTGAAGTAAGTTGTCTCTGTCTTTCCTCAGTTTTGTATTGGACGTCCTTTCCAGTTTCAACTGTTTTTCTAATCTACCGAGTTGTACTTTCTGTTCTCTCTCGTGTTGTTCTATTCTACTGTCCCTCTGAAGAGCCATGCATTCCATTAAATCTTGTTTGTTCGCCAGTTTCATGACTTTGCTCTCCAAATCGGTACTTTTTTTCATCCTGTACTCAATTGTTGTCACTCTGTCTCTTAGAACTCTTTGGGTATCAGTTAGCTTTTCTTGGAGTTGTTTGTTACACTTCTTGGATTCCTTTAGCTGTGCCTCAAGGATGGTCATTTCCTGCTTCCTTTTCGCATCCTTAGCCAGCATATCTGTTTTAAATTGCTGGTTTTCTTCCGTCATGGCATCCAAACCCGTTTTCAACGCTTTCATGATCTTGCATTCTATATTCTCTTTGCCCCGTTTGGCTGATTCTATAGCTGCTTCAATGTCGAGCACCTTCCCGTCGCCGTTGGGCTGTTCTCTCGCTTTCCTCATTTGCATCATCTCCTTGACCTGCCTGGCTTCTTTTTTGATTGTGGAGACAGTTGATGTCAGCTTCTGGTACTCATTTTTCCAGTCTTCAATGGCCATCTCCATAGCCAGCCCTTCTACCTTTGCTACGTTAAATTCTTTCCTCATTCTTTCGGTAGCTTTCTTCAATTCCTCATTTTCAGCTCTCAGGTTCAGAATGGTCTCATCTCTCTGCAGCTCAGGGTTCATTTTCATTCTGTCGACCTTCTCATCAGCAGCAGCCAGTTCATTCCGTAACTCACGTTCATTGTAGTGGTATCTACATCTCATCGTATTCATTTGGAGCTGGTTTTGAGTTTGCTGCTCTCTCATCTCTCTCATTAGATCAATCACTTTCTCTTCCAACTTCTGCACCTTCTTTCGTTCTTCTCTCATTTCTCTGTGATGCTCAAAGTTACGATTTGATGTGTCTGTAACATATTTTTCAAGCTCACATGTAAGGAGTGTTTTGGCTTCCATATTTTCCTCATTCCACTCTCTGAGTCTTGTTATTTCCTCTTTGGCTGTTTGTAATTTACGGTCAGAGACTTCTTGGTGGTCTGTCACTTGGTAGAGATTCTGATGTGAGGCAGACTCTCTTTGGTCTAAGCTGTTTGTGAATGCTCCAGTCTCCAGGCCAGAGGATGTTGATGATTCAACACTGTTATCTCTTCTCCTCTCACCACTCAGTTGTCTACAGAGCTTGGGGATATCCAGCATGATATCTTTAGGGACACCTGTTAGCCCAAACGTTGCAGGAACTGGTGATGGAACGGTGTTGCTTTGCTCCTTGGGAACAGTTTGTTCCGAAGAACTTGATTTCAGTGTTTGTGGTCTCTCTATTTGTTCATACTCTCTGTATGATTTGGTGTCAGTTGTGGGACTCGTCTGCGTTGTGCATGTTTGCTCAACGGTTGTGCAATTGAAAATTATTTCATCATTGATGTCAAAAGCTGCGTCGGTTGACGTTTCTTCCGGCGTCTCCATTTCTTGTTCCTCGAATGATTCACAAGAAATCTGTTCGTCAGGGTGGACTCGCCGGTGCATTTCTGGCTGGTCATGCTCTTTTATATGATTTTTATATTTGTTGTTATCATGTATCCATAAGATATCGGTACTGCACAATTGCTCATCTGATCGACCATCTGTATCCATTGCAGCATCAACTTCATCAACTGTATCTATTACCGTTGCATTCTGCTCTTCTTCTTCTTCTTCACGCTCCTGTTGGACTTGTTGGTGCTTTCCTGGCTGTTCATGCTCTTTCAAGCTGTCATGGATCTGTAAGGTACCGGTACTGCACTTCTGCTCGTCTACTTGACCATCGATAAGGACAGCATCAACGTCATCAACTGTGTCAGTTGTATTTCCATTCTGCTGATCCTTTCCTTGTTCCTCAAATGCTTCGCAAGAAATGCTTTTGACAGTCTGGACTTGCTGCTGCATTTCTGGCTGGTCATGCTCTTTCATGATGTTATTTGCAGACTTTGTGTTATTGTGTGTCTGTAAGCTACTTTTGTAACCATGTAGAATGATCTCATCAGGTATGCATGGAAAGTAACCCTCTTCAAGTCTTAGATTGGTTTCAATCAACCAGTCATGGCCTGCTGCGGAAATTAAGGCAATCTTTTCCTTCAGCGTGGTCTCAAGATTCTTAGTAAGCAGGTTGTCCATGGTAAGAGGTGCAATCTGTGTGGTTGGTCTCAGACTGGCTGTAGCAGTGTCCACTTTGGTCTCTCCACCTTCCTTTATCAGCCCATCTTCTGGTTGGATTGTAGGAGGTGAGCAATGTATCTGCTTTCGGTCCTGCTCCTTGGATAATTTGCAAGAACTTTGACAGATACTTTCCGCTACAAGTGGCAAGTTTTCTTGCAGGCTCTTTTCCTTCAGTGGAGTGATTTGTGGAATGATTTGACTTTCATCCATCAGTTGTTGTTTTTCTCGCTCGCCAGACTCTGAAGTTTTCACTGATAGCTCAACTTTTGGAGTTGGTGGATGGTTCTGTAAACTGTTGCTAAGGATGTCTTGCTGTTGTGAATAACTGCTTGCACTTATGTTGACACTAACACTTTCAAGATGGCAGCTTGGGCTGGTAGGAAGCCTGTGTGATTTACTGCTAGCACTACCTTTACCATTTCTCTCAGATGGTCTGCTTTTGTTGCAATCATCAGAGCTTAAGTTGAAGTCTGGGCTTCCTTCATGCATGCTGGCCTGACTGAAGCAGCTGTTCAAACTATCTTCACATCTGCTGCTGCTGGATTTGTTCTTTCTATCTCGACGTACATTTATGTGGTCCTCGCAGCTCTTGATCTCTGTCATGACTGGTATGCATGTCATTGAATCTCTGCAGTTCAAAACCTGGTTGCTTCCGCGTGCGCTTCGGCTACCATTGTTTTGATCTGGTACTGGCAAAGGTATTTGCCAGTCTTTTGTGACTTGATCATCACCAGCGTCATTAAGAGTTGATTGTAACATGGTGACTCCTCCTGGTTGATTGGTATTAGCAGCAGCAACCTGTTCAAGGATTGATTCTTCCTCCAGTTTGGTTGGTGTAATGAAACCGATGTACTCATCAGTTATATCTGAATAAGTCGAATCTCCTCTGAGCCCCACGGAATAGCCTTCTGGAGTGACATAACTTGACAGGTCCCTGACTATATCGCTATCGGTTGTCTGGAAATCTTGGTTAGAGTTAGCTTCCTCTTGGTCACACTGTTCGACTTCTAAGAGCTGTTCAACCATAAGCTGTGAATCCATTTCAAGGGACTGATCGAGATTTGCCCACATGGACTCTAGTTTATAGATATCACTCTTTGCGTCCTCAGATTCATCCAATTTCTGCCGACTGGAGCTCACTTTGCTCTCTGTTGGATTGTGTTTTGCTACGTTGGTTGTTTTATCGTTAGATTCTTTGTCCAAATAATTCAGGAAGCTATCAACCCACTGATCAGATCTACTTTGGAAGGAATCATCATCTTCTTCTGAGGGCTCTTCAATCAGGATTTCCTCAGGAATAGAGTCATCATCTTCATTCTGTGATTTTGATACATCTTCAGTGCCATATTCTGCTTTGTAATATTGTGGCTCTTTGATGGTCTGCTCAGACTGCATGGTAAAAATCTCCTTATCTTTACCTTCAGAGACAGCTGGCTCAGATAAAAATGCTATTGTGCTTGACTCTTCCGTTTCCTCAGGGATCGTGCTGAGTCCACTACTTGCTTCCTCGTCATACTTCTGACAAGCATTATTAATTGGATCATTGTCTTTACCATCATTTCTGCTGTCAGATTGGCTTGTGTAGCTGGTCTCATCTGAGGAAGAAGCTTCTTCACTTCCTTCTGGGATAATGTACAGTGCTTCCTCCTCATTCTTATGGTTTGACTGGCTTCCATCCTCTTTCTCCTCCTGCTCGGATGATGTATCGCTATCGGTCCATGAGCCACTGCAGTCATCGGTGCTTGATGTTGATGATCTCTGTGGAGCATCTTCATGGTCCTGGCATTCCATCTTTGGCACCTCACTTTTGGATTGGTCTGATTCACTGGACCAGGCATAATTACTCAAATCGGAGAGCTCTCCACTGACAAGTGCTTCCATTGCACCATCTGACGAATCTGTGTCTGATTTCATCAGCTGAGCGCAGTCATCAATATTGGCTGCTGTGTTGCTTTCTTCCACCGATTTGGTCTGCTGCAATTTCAAAGATCTTGTCTCTGCCATACTACTCCTGCTGACCAGACAGTCACTGATGGCACACTTTTCACTCGTGTCAGATGTTTCACTGAGTGTGAAGTGCAGATTTTCCAATGATGACTCCAGATCCAGGCGTCTGCTCTTCTGGCTTTCCTCTGCAGAGTCCATGTCAAAGAAATCAGTAGTCTCCATCTGCCCACTTTTCAGTGTGGGTGAAACCTCTGGTTGCCGTGGGAAGTCTGGAATGGTCTCCTCTTCAGTAGGTACCGATGGATTGCATTGTTTCTGTACATCCCTGTTTGTCATAGGAGATAGACTCTTTGCGCTCACCTCACTGTCGTTGCCACAACTGGTAAGATGAAGTTCGCCATCAGTATTTGCTTCATCAGATGTATGACTTAGGCTAATATGCAAGTTTTCCAGAGAAGCTTCCAAATTCATCCTAGAGTTGACTTCCAGGTGTTGTCGGTTATCACTGTCCTCTTCCAAGAAGTCATCATCAAAATCACTTGTCTTTTGTCTTGTCGTAGTCTCTGGAGGAGAACTGATAGGGTGGCTGAACCACTCACAGAGGGAATCGTTGTGGTCAGCTGGTGTTTCTGGTTTGACTTGTTGATGTTGTATGGTGACATGTTCAACAGGAGCCAGTTGCTTTGGGGATTTGCCATGCAGGTGCTCCATGATGGACCGTGCAGAAGTTGCAGTTGACTTCCCTGTAACTGGCCTCTTAGCAAGGTGTGATAAACCAATAGGTTTTAGTGGGCTTTGCAAGAAAGGGGCCTTGGTCATGTCATCTTTCGATGTTGCATGCAACTCTCTCACTGGTCGCAAGGAATCAATGGGTTCCAAATGTAGGTAATTCTTCTGCGCTGCATCATCGGTAGAATTTGCTGTTTGGCTGCTATTGAGTGTTTCATCAGGCCTCCTCACTGATGGTGCAAGAGTCTTCCTCGTCAATGGCTGCTTAGCTACTCCTGAGTGGCTTACTTTCTCTTCTGCCTTTGTTGTTGTTTGCTCCTCACTGAGGCCGCCAAGAAGGGCCATTATTGGATCATATTCATCCTGTTTCTTTGACTTCTTCTTCGTCTTCTTTTTAGGTGACGTGCAGGAAGCCACTGGCAAAGACGGCAAGTAAGTCATGACATCCCTTTCGGGTTTGATATCCCCGTCAGAGGCCAGAGGAGAATTCTGGAGGAAGCTTGCAATCTCAGAGTCACGAGATGGGCCTTTAATGTCATCTTTGGAATCAGATGAAAACCTGGGGGATTGATGAGGCCTAGCCTGACCCCCAACCCACACAATCTCAGATTCCATGTCAAGGGGGGATGTGCTGGGTGATGCAGCTGGTGGACCAATGATGGGTGATCCAGATAGTATGGGATCCCTCACAACCGATACACCTTTCTTCTTCTGGAAGTTTCCATTTCCTACCAGCGGATGTAAAGGTTTCAACATGTGCTTCATTTGCGGTGTGGCATTGCCAGATTTGGAACCTGAGAGGAAATACAATTGAAGATAATCAAAAATATCTGTTAATATCAATTATGGTAAATAAAAGTTTTACTAAACCCTCCAAAATAATTATAAGCTAAGATTTAATTAAGTTTAACTCTTGTTGAATGCCACATCTAAAGTTTCACCATTTAGAGGGAGCATTGGAAGATCCTTTAACAACACTTACAGCTTGTATATTTGAAATGAATATTCAATGAACTCACTGTGGAGAGAGAATTTGAAATCCTGGTAACATGAATTATTTGCTTCTTTCTTAACCATTCTGTAATAAGGGGTTATTGGTTCAGTTTTGTCTGAAAGTTAATACTCAATTATCTTGGGTACATAATTACATTTTGTGTTAACTTTCATACAGTCCTGTGTTACTGGATCAGGGAATAAATTATCTGGTATTGCATATTAACAAATGCTATATAAGATGTTATACAAATGCACACAGACTTAATTTGGCAAAATTTGGTGGCTGTGATGAACACAGGTTTTCAAATTTAGAAGGTGGGGAGGGGGTGGGAAGGTTGGTCAATACTCAGATCCCTCAACTGATTTTGGTAAATAATGGAACCTTTATGAAAGGGACAGAGGCAGGGACAGATTCGTTAAAGGAGTCATTGTGATCTTGGAATTCCAAGCAGTAGGCTGGGGTTCTCCCACAGGAATAACAATTAAAGTTTAAGCATCATATGATATATTCTGAGGCATATTTAGATTATAAATTACATATTTATTAAATAATTAGGTAAAAATGCAAGAGGTGGTCTATTTCTTCCCCATCAGAATGTAAAAATCCATGCCCTATCCCAACAGAATTCTTTTCCCTAACTGATGAATGAAGGTCATATCCTTCCACCTTTGCATGTGCCACTGTCTGGTGGTACCAGATATACCAGGGGTTTGGGGATGGGGGGGGGGGGGGGGGGGGGAGTGGGGGTTATGAGTGAGGCAGGTTATACATCATTTATTCATTTATTTGGATTGTTGACTGTTGAAGGAAACACAAGGTATGGTGGTATGCTGTAATTTGTGTGATTTTTTACTTAACATTCTGTGCATTAGATGGCTGCTCTGATAAACAGCAATGTTTGAAAATCAAATCGTTCCCACTCTTTCAATCACAATTTACTAGATACTAGCCTTGTCAATAATGGCTAAAACCGTACAGTGAAAAGGAAGAGGAAACATTGAGCATTTTCATGAATTATTTCACCCATTTACAGAAGTTATGTTGTCAACATTAACACATGCACAATGATAGGGAGGTTTTTGTGTGCATATTTTGGGCTGAAAGCTTTAAAAGTTTTAAAAAAAGAATTTTTAAAACAATGGATAAACTTGAATATTTAGGCCAGCACTGAGTTGCCATTGTCATCATCAAGTCAGCCTTAAAGGAAAAGTCCAGAAATTGAGCAGCATCTTTTAAAGTTGAATTTCTTTTAAAGGTGAAAAGTTATATAGAAACAAAAGAGATTTTAATTTTTTTTAAGACAATGGCATATCAAGACTTAAAGTTTGCCTACTGGTTTGTCGTTTAAAGGTTTGCAAGTGAAACAGAATAGGTTACATGAAATTGTGGGACATGAAATTTTCCAGTTTTGGATGGAAGAACTCTTTAACCTATGGTAAGATTAATGTAATCCCAGAGATCTCTTGAATACCTCGATTAATGAGTATTAAATAAATCATGGAATATTCTACAGCTTCCTCAGAAATCACAGAAAACATTGCAAGCCAAGGCAAAATGCAGCATTATGATAGTATTTATCCAGAAACCCTACGTACCTCTTTTGTCCATTGCTGTCTTGATATTTTCTAAGTTTCCTGAAAAAGAAAAACAAAAACCTTTGATGGTGGTTTTGGTTTTCCTACGTTATACTTTAACACCTTACATCACAACATACTGTGGGACGATACAGTAGGGTATTGTGTAGACAAATGGACATTAACTCATTTTAATGTGTAATCTCTTGCATTGTGGTGCCAGAACAGACTTTTCAAATGTCTAGGAAATTATTTTCCAATATTTACTATACAAAGCCACACACCTATTCCAAGCATACAAACACATTTGTTGTAAATATACCTGTCTCCAGTCTAACATATCAACACTTATTCCAGGCCTGCAACACCATGTTTTTGATGTACATATGGCCAGTCTATAAATGTCAACACTAATTATGTATGTCCAGTCTAAAATATCAACACTTCTTCCTGGCCGACAACATCCTTTTTGTTGATGTGCATATGTCCAGTCTAGAAGTATCAACATTTATTATGGTTCTCCAGTCTAAATGTCAACACTTATAATGTATGTTCAGTCTAAATGTTAACACTTATTCCAGGCCTACAACAATCTTTGGTAAATGTATGTTGTCCATTCTTTATTATCAATGCTTATTCTGTTTGACCAGTCTAAATATCAACACTTATAGGAGGCCTACTACACTTTTCTTAATGTTTGTATTTCCAGTCTAAATTTCAACACTTATTGAGGTCTACATCACTTTCATTGTATATATGTAGCCTATATCCTGTCTAACCATCAACACTAATTCAGATCTACGTCACTTTCATTGTGTATATGTAGCCTGTCCCAGTCTAACCATCAACACTTATTCAGGTCTACATCACTTTCATTGTGTATATGTAGCATATATCCAGTCTAACCATCAACACTTATTCAGGTCTACATCAGTTTCATTGTGTATATGTAGCCTGTCCCAGTCTAACCATCAACACTTATTCAGGTCTACATCACTTTCATTGTATATATGTAGCCTAAATCCAGTCTAAAGATTGAGTTTGGCAGAAATGATTACTGATATTACATGATGGAGCTAATTGACAGCTAATTGCACCAACAACAAATCCTACATTACTGTTTAATCTCTTCTAGGGCACCCCCTTATTTTCCTAGGCCCCAATTGACCCGAGGTCCCCGGCTCATGACCCCTGATCCCCCCTCCCATTCTCTTGTCAGGCCTTGTGACCAGTTGGTTAATTTAAAACATATAATGGAAGCATGATTATAAAAATTAATAATAAGAAGTAATCTTTTTTGAAATTTATATCAATGACGTGACTTTATAAAACCAGATATTTAATGCTGGGAAGCTCAAAACTTGAAGGTATCAAATAATGGTATTTGTATACAATGAGTCATGGTTAGGTAAGATGCATGCATGTCTCCTTATCTGAGTAATGGTCCATTGCCTTGTGCTTTGACCTAGATACTGTCATGCTACTTGAAAACAAGAACTGTGAAAAGAAAGCTGAGATCAACATTCCAACTACTATAACTAGAAAGCCAGTGGGCTTATTGTGATTCCTTGCCAATTGAGATTATAATCCCAAGCTTTCGTCATTGTTGATTAAATTGATCAACAAGGTTCTTTCACTGGATGTGGACCTACCTAC
>KN887234.1:33630-45113 GCA_000934455.1 Apostichopus parvimensis | reverse complement strand
CTTCCAATCAAAATTCAATATAAGCATCATGTGATCATTTCTTATCGTGACGTATAACCGTTGCCACCTAAACTTGCATAAGGACTGTACCGCGGTACCGCGCTCAGTTGCACGCGTTACATTTGTACTCGCGCGTCGACTAATTTTATAACTAATGTTCTCACGGCTTTAAAGTTAAACTTAAATGCTGGAAGTTGGTCGATGATATCTCAGCGTTTACGCACTCCGATTGCCGAATTCTTTGTAGCGAGGCCGAAATTGTGCATGGATTTTTATGAGCGTAGGCTAAGTTGATTTTTACTTTTTAAGCTAAACAACTCTAACTTCTAACTCACGGGTTAGTTGAATGCACGTTAGGCCTTGCCTACCATTGGACTTTGCCTAACGTTATGCTTTTTGTTCGACTATCCCTTTCGCCTAACGTTAATACTCAGTAGGCCTAGGCCTAATTAAAGTAGCAGGTGTCAGTACAATGTTGAGTCGATCACTCCAATTGACATAGGCAATAGGGTAGTAGCCTGTTTACATTACTAAAGATGAGATTCTTCAAATAGTATACATAGGCCTAGTCAAATCAAACTGACAAAAGCCTAGGCCTACTCAAACAGCATAACTTAAACAAAGTGGCTATTCTTACAACGAGTCGTAAGAATAATTTCCGATTACGCATGCGCAGTAGCCACGGCCCAATTTAAAACAAGAGATTGAGAATGAAAGTTCTAAGATTAGATTTGCATCAAAACATTTTCAAATGGCACATTTTCCCACCAATTTCATAAGGCTGTTACTTTTATTACTAGGCCTAGGCTAGGTCTTATTTCTGTTTTCCACTTTGCAGGATGTCTTTGCAAATTGTAGGCTTGTATTTGGGTCATTCCGTGTCAAATCACGGATGGCTGTTGCTGCACCCTCTCCAAAAATTCCCAATTTTTTTTTGTATGATTGGACCACCATGAAATAAGCATATTCTGAAAATTTCAGTTGCATTGCTTTACAATTGGCCGATTTATCACACTTTGAAATTCCGCAATTTGTCGCCAGCATGGCATTTTGGCATTTTCTTGACTTTTGAGGTCTCATTTCTCAGCAATTAAACATTCTACTACCTTTCTATTACAGATGCCTATAGAGTCTATCCCATAGAACAGGAAAATAAAAAATTAGGCTACAAAAAATTGTCTTGTGGAGTAAGGTCAACTTAAAAGTGTCAAAATATTCGATTTTTGTACTTTTCACTAAAAAATGTGCTATTTTTAGTGATGAATTGCTCCTAAACCATTGCTTCAGGGTACTTGATTCTTTTAGAGGTTATTATGTCTAGTACAAACAATACAAAATAATGATTACAATGCTTTCCTATAATATGTTTGCAAGTTGTGCAACTCTAAAGTTGCTATTTCATGCTGCGATTCAGCATGAGGTAGGGGTTTTGATGCCAAATTTTTTACCAAAGTAACCATGTTAGAGCTGTCAGGGTTTTATACTTTAATTATGAGTATAAAGTTCTTACACCTAAACAAATTTCAGGGTTCTAGCTGTTCTCAATAATAATTTATGAAGTTGTTAAGTTGCTCCGATGTACAAAGAGGTCGTCTTTGACGGCCAATAACTCAAAACGTGTCATAATGAAAAAATCTGATAATTTTTTCTGGAAGAGATATAGTACCACCCTGTTTGTAAAAAAAATTTCAGGAGGGTGTTTTGCCTAATTTTGAAATGAAAAATCCTCAAAGTTTGGGATTTTTACAAAAAACGTTTTTGCCTGTTTTGATGTTCCATGTGTTTTGAGCCTGGGTATTGTGCTTCAAGGTCATTCAATTCAATTCTGTGCAGTTTTTAATTTCATATAAACAAATACTATTTGCAATGTACTTGTCTGCTCCTGGTTGAATTCATTTAATTAGAAGACTTAATAAAAAGAATTTCAACCAGTACATACATATGTATGTACAGTGTGTACAGTACATACACTGTACTGGGTGTATATGTACAGCGTGCCATGAGTGCCAGTTTAAACCTAACACTAATATACACACTGTACATATACAATTGGTTGAATTAGAAGACTTTACTATAAAATGGATTTCAACCAGTACATACATGTATGTACAGTGTGTACAGTACATACACTGTACTGGGTGTATATATACAGTGTGTATATTAGTCTTCTGGCACTCATGGCACTAAGTCTTCTAATTAAATGTTCCTTCAACTTGGTGCTTATTTCTTCATATTTAAGTTCAGCAGGCTTTTTGGGAGCTATTAAGTCCTTCAAATGCGAAGATGTTACTGGACTGATCGCAGCTAATGAATTTGAACACTTCTTTTTGTCTTCTGTGATATATTAAACAATGAAATGTTGTTCCAATCGTTCTTGATATGACTCCCACTGTTCCTCTAGAACTTTATCCTCATCGCCATATTGTGGTATAATACAGTTAACTCAACACTTTGACTCAAGAGATAACACAAATACATTGCTCTTGTTCACTAGCTACAACAGAAGAGAGTATATTTAATGATGGAGTTCAGTTATAAATGACACACTTAGTGCAACTTGAGGGCTGCATACTTAAACTTATATAGATCTGACAATAACCTTCACAGATCTTGGCCCAGAAGGACGTCTTCACTCTGTTAGCTTTGGTTCCCTTCAGAGCTTTTACTCCTTTAAGATCCTAAAAGACAAGATCAATGCTATACTGAAGTTGTATTGCTTTAAGGGGAAACTGTTGTCATGGAAACCTAACTTTCAAACATCACTGGTCTCTGCATGTTCTTAAATTGCTTTAGACTCACTTGGACAGTCAGCAGCTACTGAACTCACAGTTCTCATTTCGTTACTGCTTATCATATTCTTTCCTGCTGACCAAATCCACTTTGTGTGGGTCACAACATACAATGGGACATCCCTACTTGGTACATTGACCTGTCTGTTAGCAACATTTGTGCGTTTGCCTGAAGACAATCGAATAATTAAGATGAAGAATGATGTCAAGATATATCCAACGTGTAGACTACACTGCATGCAATGGAGAGAACTGCCCAGTACATGTTGAAATGGACATCTACAGTATGATATGGCAACAGATTTTCCATTTACAAACCACTGTGTCTGGCGGTATAGTAAACATCCCTGTATGTTTAAATTTAGTGGTTTTCCGTACTGGCGTTCCCTCCCAAAAGTATGATGACTCAGGGGAGACTCAGGGGAGAAATGTGCATAAGGACCTTTCATATCTTCTTTCTGTAGGATGTAGAGTTTGACTTGCTCAAATCTATCTTGTGTTTGGCTCAAGATAGCTCCAGCTGGTCCTGATTTAATTCTGCCTGTGCCTGTAGACTTGCAACTGCTAAACAGAAGCAAAAATTGACAGTGATGTGTTGCTTCTAGCAATTGTGGTTGTTCTTCATACCTGCAGGTGAATTTTCTAACTTTGATTTTCTGTACCTGTTGTGTCTCCATCCTTCTCATGTGATTTCCTTGTCCAAAATTAAAAAGAGAAATTATTTCTGGGAAATGAAATACTTTCTGGTTGAATTTGTTTAACTGTAAGAACCTTTCTGTTTCATATTGTTAATGTTGATTCTTTTATTCATTCTGTATTCTATTATCTCTCACTTGGAAGTAAAATGTGTTCCAGATTTCTAATATTTGTGGTATCTTTCCCAGGTCTTGATATATTCTATTGAAGAATGACTTAATACAAAGTTAATTTTGAAATTTCAACCATTAAGGATATATAGTTTTTATAAAACTTTTATTTTTTGAGAAATTACATTTATACATCTGAGAGGAGTTTGTTAATTAACATGATCGGACTATTTAGTCTGATACACAGACCATTAGGTCAGTTCCTCAGGTGCAATATAAACTTCAATGGAAAAAACGGGGGACTTTAATGGCCTCAAATAACTTGTTTTCAATGTACAGAGTACAAATTTGTCAAGGATAGACAGTGTTGAATGTCATCAAAGGTGCTCTGTTATTAATATGTAATCATTTAAAGAACATGATTTGGTTGAGTTAGTAGCATTCTGGAAACAATTGCATTTTAACCTGCACTGAGGAGCAGATGTCGTCATTAATGTGGCCTTGAAGGAGCTTTTATGAAATTAAGCATATTTTAAGCAGAAAACTGGAATAGAAACATTACAAGCACACGTGACCTGCAGGTCATGGGAATCGATTTGCTTCTCAAAGTGTATGTGGGACGGGGATGGGACGGGCGGGGGGGGGGGTCGGGCGAGATGCAACCAGTGTCAAAGGGAGCTATAACAACGTGTATGTGCTTGTGAATACCGGCGGAGTGTAGGTATCTTCCTCAGAAAAATATTAGTTTTGTAGATATTGTGGTGGTCGATGCAACTGGACATTGGAAATTTCAACTATTTTTTTTTATCTCGGAAATATTTGAGTAGTTTATCTTGATCTTTATACTCTTTTTCTTCGGAATAGAACTGACGTTGAAACGTCAAGTTTCATATATAGTCTCTGTTCATTTGCAGTTTCAGAGGCTAGCTGCGCAGCCAACTTTTTCTGAGCCTGACATGGCGATCACAAGCGCCCTCACTTTGTAGATACCTACATGACTATACTGTTTAGTGTGATGTCCGCCCAAAAAATAACACCATGATAAACCGAAAAGTTTTTCCTAAAAGTGCAAGCACTACACGCGCACTATAATGCTGCTTATTTACAGGCAAATGCAGTTCTGGTTGTTATCGTAAATCTGAAGAATTCGTAATCGATAACATTTCAAATGTAACAGCCCCAAGCCTGGCACCTTCTATAGCTCAATATCGAAGAAGGTCATGGTGGCAAATTTAATGTGCTGTGATAACCCACACCATCAGCTTTCATACATGTTGAGCAGGACATGTCAGTTGAGAACTATGCTCTAGCGGCATTGGAAAGTGACGAATTTAGTGTGTTAGTAGTTGAGCAATTAATTGTGGTAAGACACATTATGGGTTTTACGTATACTAGGGTATACCTCCACCCCGGCTATTGCAAATGTAGTCTTGTTAGTATGAACAGCCTAGTGTACCTTTCTTTTTCACAAAGCTATTTCCCCGTATCTATATATATGCTGTACTGCCCAGAGAACGCTTTCGATACCTGTTTGTAACGGACAGGTCCTCGGGCATGTAAAATACACTAGGCAAACACATTCGTGGTATAGGCAGAAACGGACTTTAGAGGAATGAAAAGTTGCACGCGAGATAAGGAGTATTACCATGGAGCTATTATAGCTCCATGGTATTACAAACGACTTGGCCAATACTATGGCAATTGAAGCGTGGTTTTGGCACCTCTGTTCGGCGCAAACAAACGACTCTTTGTTGTTCCTATTACAGAGTATTACATAATTTTTTATCCGTTCTTAGGAGTGTCATATCCCTTCTAAGATGATCGTGCATAGCAACTGCCCATGGAAGGTTAGGTTGGGTGATCTGGGTCAGAGGAATTCGACCGTGAAAACATTCCACAAATGATTTGTTTTCTATGTTGGACATAAATTGCTTCCGACTCAGTTCTGTTTATAGCTCCATGGTTTTCCAACCGGACGCTAGTGTAGGGGCATTAAAACAAGCTGCGCATTTGGCACCTCGGACGGGACTGCACATTTCGTGACCAAGAGGAAATCGGCGCCTTCTGCATCAAACGACTACAGGTCATCGGTATAGTGTTCCCACATTTTAGAATGCTAGAAAATCTGATATCAGTTTATAAAGAACCTTCTATGAGCTTCTGATTCTGCATATTCAGAACGACAGCTCATTTTACAGACGTTTGGAATTGTAAAAACCGACAATTTAAAAGTCTCGGTTTATAGAGGATATAGGCCTACCTTCAGAATGGCAGTAAAATGTTGTCTGAAATGTAATCATGGGTGACCATAACGTGAATTTCTAGTATATTTGGGGGCAATACTGATGACATGTTAGTAGATAGCTGAATGTCAACCTGGTGAGAAAATCAAAAGGTTAAGTAATACTTATAACGAGAGTATAATTGACCTCCCACTTGAGTTAACATTAACGACAATGGAAGAGGGTTGAATCTAAAGGACGGGGATGAAGGGGGGGGGGGGAACAAACAACAAAGTGATATCCAAACATTCTTTAAAAAAACCACACACAAAAATTGTTAAGTAACAAAATGGAACTTTCGATTATGAACATGGAAAAGGTTTAAAAGGTGTACTGGTTATTAACAAGAGGGGAGCTTATGGTGTGTTTGGGGTGGGAAAATAGGTTTCTGAAAGAGAAAGGTACACTATAGGCTGTACATACTAGGGTCTTAACAAGACATATACGGGTTTACATACACGCTCACTCCCTTGGCCATACAAGATCATTCATGTGAAGGACACATCACCCTGACTCGCAATAGGCAATATAGGTGTGCACTTTTTATACGTAATTTAATATGCCAGTCTGGGATATGTATGTTATATATAGTCCAGTTCCCAATTCCACCTTACTCTCTTTCTCAATTCACGGAAGTCGCAGCATACACGGTAGTGTGACCGTACTGGTATATTCAGTGCTTCCAAGAATGACGGCAGTAATAACAACATTTGGACCATGGAGTTAGAAGAGACTCCATGATTGAACTGGGTTCATAGAGAGTGTGAAATTCACCGCAGTTCTCAAGAGTTTTGTCATAGCCGTGACTGACTTCGACGTAAGCAACACTTCCACGGAACTTGTTAAAACTTTTAACTTAAAAGGGTGCGTACATCTATATAAAGTCCAGTTTTCAGAGGGCAATCATTACCGATACACCGATATGTAAAACTAAAAACAAAAAACACTGTGCTATGGGTATATATGTATATAGTGACTATCAGGGGCGGATGCAGTTTAAAACGTAGGGAGTGTGATCCTTGGGTCGTTGAAGCTATATACTCCCATGTAGAATGTAATTTGTATTGTGAAGTGGTGCATTCTGGGACATATTAAGTCTACAAATTAGGTCTATAATTAAGTCGAGGCACGCAAACTCAGTGTGATAATACTGACTACTTTTCTTTCTTTTTTTTGTGAGGAGTTGAAGGGGGAGGGGTTCACCCAACATCCCTAGATCCGCCCCTGGCTGTGATCACACGAGACTGAGGTCCCATCTCGGAACTAAAGTGTAAATTGCCGCTTGTGGGGTACTTTCCCATAACTTTTATCATAAGTTTCTGCTTCATCTTATAGTTGCTGTAGCAATCAATGATGTCAATACACTCACGGAATCTCAATCATTTTACCCCCTTCCCCCACCTCTCCCTCCACCGCCACAAGTACAACTTTTATCAATAGTTCCGTTTTGTTGTTCTGACGAATAGCCCGATTCCTTTAAGTGTTATTTATTTCAATTTTATTTTGAGGAGGGTAACTCGAATAGCCGAGGATAATCCCAGTCCCCGAAGCCCTCTTAAATATATAATTGTTAAAAAACACACATGTGTAAATGCAATTTAATCATTTTGAATGTAAGAACTAAAATGTAACAAGATCATCAAAAACTGAAATAGATAACTAAACGTAAAACGAATACAATTAGACCATTTTCCTTCGAATATTACCGTAATTTTTTTTTGTACATTAATATAGAACACATTATCACAGACAGAACACAAAGGTGATTGAAGACTTCACAACTTTTAAGTTACATAGAAAAATGCCAAGGATCAGGATAATATTTTTTTTCTAGGTTAACCAGCTATAGTTTTCACCTTACCAAGTAGTGTTACAGGCTTCCCCTTTAAGCAAACCGCACCTATATCGCCCAAGTCCACCACTCAACCATACTACCATGCACGTCGTGTCAAAGATCTCTAACAAAATATTCCCATAAGAAGAATGGAATAGTCCACATGACTTGTATCCGATATAAACGTTCTATATAAACAAATGTCATCTCTGTCTGGTACATTATAAAACTTGTTGAAGCAGTGTCAAGAAAGCGACGGAGATGTCCAGCTCAGAGTTTCGAGTGGATTACTAGAATATTAAAGTCGAGTTGATTCACATAAAATGAAGGAAAGACGTTTGAGAATTGCTTTTTTATTAATCTTCCTCATCAGTTTTACAGGTACGGGTTTTCATTTACACGTTTTGTCTTTTTGTCACATGCTTTCTGTTCTTTATCGTGATATGTATAACGCTTTTCTTCGGACAGCTGCGGGGTTTTTTCCCGTCAGCATGTCATGGGTGTAAACAGGGTTTATTACAACCCTTGGTGTATCACTAGCAGGTGTTAAAAAAGTCTTCCTCCCACCTCTGTGTTCTGTCTAGTTATAATGTACATATAACAAGTATGGGTAATACTCGAAGGAAAAAATTTGCAAATCGCAGTATTATAGCCTATCAGGCTATGATAGCCTGGTAACTGCCATGAACAACTGGCAGCTAAGAAAATCTTATTCTAGCTGGGAAATTATCCGCAGATTTAATGCTATTTCACGCACAATGATGATCATGAAGACTTGATTAAGTCTAAATATGACAACATCGAGTTCATTGTGCTCCAAGTTCGTATGTTTTTTTCTTCTGTAATTAGTGCAATATTTCTTTTCTGGAATGGAGTTGCTAAATCAAAACCATTGAACTTTGACCTTACGATAGCATTTGCTTCAATGACAACACTGTTTGCATTCTACCATGAAATTATGGAAAGTGAAAGGTTGCAGGTTTCTTGGTGTGAGGAGGGGGTGCTTCACAATTATCTATGTAATATAAGCTAAAGATGATAGTTGGGTTTGTGTCTCCTTTAAACTGAAAAGGCTGCTAAGATGAACACGATCGATAAAGTATATAGTTTCAATTAAACTGGAGGTATTTTCCGTAGTGCAATGAGTAATAGGAAAGCTATAGTGCATTATTAAAGTTCCTCATTCGCGTGCACGATTTATCCACATGCGCACACTTCATTCCAACCATGGCACACGTAACGTTCGCAGCAAGGCTGGTGACATTTCTTAATTCTTTACTGATCTGGACACGAAATCTGCCGCATAAACTGACATAACGTCATCACAAAAAGGGGAGAAAAGGTCAAGTTAAATGTTTCCTGTTTAATTGTAATTAAAGGCATTGAAGACTCGCCCCAAACCGCGTGCCGCGCTTGAAAAAGTTAACTTTCCGTTGCTTGCATGAGAAGTTTTCTTATTGTCGCTACAAAATGCAGACAGTAATGAAACGTGCTACCTTGTTATCTTTTATCTAGACCTGAGATGTCCATCGCTGCTATTTTATATAGCACTGCTATATACACTCAGGCTGTGTTGTGGGTATTGACCGTAGCTGTATGTATTGACTGTACACTGACTAGTGTCTAATTACCGACGGTAGCAATTAGCTGTGTGTGTATTCTCAGGGATCGATGGTGGTGTCTAACACTTCTGTTACACCTCATTTCAAACTAGGTCAGATTACCGGCATGAGACGTTTCTTTGTGCGCGAGTCTTCAGACCCTTTTTAAAGCTATGTGCAAAATAATAAATATATATATATATGACAATGAGTTCTGTGATTTGATTGCATACATGAATGCTTGTTGCGATATCAATTTCAAAGAAGCATATATCGTTTTTTGAAGCCATGTATGAGGGGAATGTTGCCCAGCCCCTGCAAATTGTTCGAACTTATGAATGTCTGGGGTTTTCCCGTGTTAACTTTCTGCCCAATCGAAACAGTTACCTTTCCTATGTAATCGGAAATGAAGATTTGATCTTGATCGTTATCAGGGTCTTTTTACAATTTAAAAACTTTCATCGACCGTATGAAGAGAAATCTTGCAGATTTATATCTTGTAAGGTAAATAAAAATTGTGGAGAAACGTTCAACAGCGAACGATTACTTCCCATTGATATAGGTAATCACCTTTGAATTGGCGCAATTATGAGGAATTATTAACTATTATGGCCAAATTGGCCAGTCAGTTACGATCGAAAGGTTGTTCTTTCATATCGTACGCCAAACAATTTTCTATAAATACTTACCGTCTGCAAATCGGATTGAATTTCCATGATATATATCCTGTTCGCATAACCAAGCTTTAGACGCACCCTCGACCTACATCCAGCGACGACGCCAGAATCCAGTCGAGTTTGTGCAATGGGCAGTAAGAATAAACGACGTACCATGAGCCCATTTATAGTTTGTAATAACTTGATTTTCTGGCTAATTTGTACATGTTCATTGATTGAAGGGATAAAGGCGAAGTGGGGTGAGGGTTGGGTGGGCATATCCCCTGCCCTATGTTGATATACGCTGTAGTTATCAATCTCCATATGAATTTTATACAGGTTTATTCCAAATTACATCAGGTTATAGTTACAATCACGCTAGATCGAATTTCCTGTTCATCATCGAATAACCACTCTCGTCGGTCATCGAACCGCAACTCAGCTGGTTGTATCTATTTACAATAACGGTTTGAGTTTACAACGTACATGTTAGTCCAAAGGAATGTGTTATGAAACGGTAACAACTCAAGAAACTTCAAATGCTGTTATAAACATATTATATAAGATGGGTCCAAAGTACACTATCCCCTATCCACATCGAAGACTTTGCAAAATCTTATAGCGTGTTTGGTTCAAGGGTCAATATTTCCTGCTGTCATAATTAACACACAATACCAATTAAATTGTCCTTTTTGGTTTCGATGATAATCGTAACTTTTGCATTCCTGATGGCGTCTGTGTGTCTGTGCGTGTGTATGTGTGTGCGTTTGTGACGCCCAGCTTGTAAACACGATATCTCAAGAAGGGAAGGTCAGACCAATTTCATATTTGACGTGTAGAAGTACCACATTATGTACAAGTAGCCTATTGTTTTTGGTGGAGGTCAGAGGTCAAATTGTTAAAACTTTGTAAACACGATATCTCAAGAAGAGAAGTTCGGATCAACTTCATAGTTAGTGTGTAGAAGTACCACATTAGATAAAAGAAGTCTATTGGTTTTGGCAGAGGTCAATGGTTATTTGGGGTCACCAGGGGTCAAAATGTGAAAACCTCGTAAACACGATATCTCAAGAAGGGGATCATTGACAGACCTCATATTTGGTGTGTAGGAGTACCACATTGTATAAAAGAAGCCTTTGGTGCTGGGGTCATTTGGGGTCACCAGGGGTCAAATTGTGAAAAACTTGTAATCACGATATCTCAATGCTGGCTGAAACTTGGGCCGGCCACTAATTTACTGTGTAGAAGTACCACATTGAGTTAAAGAAGCCTATTGTTTTTAGTAGAGGTCAAAAGTCATTTAGGGTCATCAGGTAGCATACGCCCATTAAAAGCCCCATTGACTTACACCCTAAATCACAAAAGTAATGGGGTCTCTAAGTCTAGATAGAAGTTTTCACTAGCTAAACGCTACCCATCACCGGATAGCTGACAAGTTGGCCTTTCATGGCACCATCAATTTTCCGTATCATGACCGTGTAGATTTTTTGCTATCCGAGCCGGAAGTTTTCGTCA
>KN887234.1:17491-27730 GCA_000934455.1 Apostichopus parvimensis | reverse complement strand
TCTATGAAATATGGTAATACATATCAGATGAGTTGAGATGGTCTGAAAATTGAGATTTTTAGGCATTTTTGGCACGTGTAGCACGCGTGCACACTATAGTTCATTTGACGGAAAAGACACACCTGGCTGACTTGTAAGACGTCCTACATGTTTAAAATTGGCGTTTAATTTAATTATTTTCTTCTCTCTTTTTTTTCCTCTTTTTTTTCTCCTTTTTTTTCTCTTTTTTTTTTTTTTTTGGGCCAAGAGCAGGGGGACCCCCCTGGATCCGCGCCTGATAAATTTCTTACAACCAGCCTGTAACTGCAAAATGGTGATAAACTGTAAATCCTCATGCTCATACATTTAATTTTAAACCAGAAAACGAAAAGGTTTAGACTAGTCTACCACTTCTATTCCTCTCGATTTTTTTAATTTCCAATCATATGATTTAGCGGATGTTCGGAAACACTTTTTTGGCTCACCTTTGGGGGGGCCATGGCCGCCCTTGGCCCCCCCTTGGATCCGCCAGTGCATCTTATCCTATCTGATAGTCCCGTCTATTGAGATAATATAATAAATGTGCATTTTAGAAGAGAAAGATGGATGCAACATTGCCTCGAAATAATTCTTCATTAAAATTTCCTTCACAATATTTCAGCGCCTGACCGTAGCCCACCATACAAAAAAAAATGTCCAACAAATAAACATGTCATCGCGAATGCAAAGGAGAGTGGCGTCAGGGTCAGATGGGACCGTAAGCTTGATGTTGTCTTTAGTGACAAAGGCAGTGGTTTTTCAACGTAAGTTTCATTGTTTGGCTGTAGAAACTGTACAAAGTTGTTCACTGATACTTCACCTTGCGGGATCAGGATTCCTCCTTAAGAGGGAGATCAAGATTGCAATGGTCCCCTATTGACTATGTGAGTGTTCACACTATTTGGCCACCCTAACTGGGATGAGATTCTCCTTGCATTTTCATATGTGAACTTTGTTTTGTGTTGCTATTATTTTGTCTCTTTTCAATCTTACAGGAAGTGGTTAGGAACTGGATCTGGTGATTCCGGAGACTACTTTACGACACAAGGTTCTCCGCACAAAATTTCTTACAGTGCCAAGGACAAAGCTGGCAATATACTGGAAAATGGTTGTGTCTTTTTCATTCATGTCAAAGGTGGTTATTAGTTTATTTTGGCTTAATTAACAAACAAAGAAAATGCATCATCAGCGAAAGACTTCAAGGTGCTGGAAAAAAAATTATCAGCCTCTTGAAGTCCACCCAGACTTGCATAAAGAACAGTGAAATTTAACAAAATATTTCTGCTGATTAATTTACTATTTTGGAGCAAGCAAATACTGAATGGGAGGGGAAGCGGGTGGGGATTCCATTTACGTGTCACAACCCAATTAGAATAGAGTGTTAAATCTTGTAATAGAGAGAAGCAAGAATACATTTTGACCAATTGGTAGATGAAATGCTAAAAAACTGTTGACTATCCGCAGTCTATATAACGCATGATTTTTTTATGATTAGTGTAAGGTGGTTGAGTGGCGATTTAAGAAAATTCTAGATACCACAAGGAAAGCCCTACATTCACCACCCCACCCCTTCCCCCCACAGCAACCCTTACCAATACACCTTCCCACAAGTTTCTGCAAGCAGAAGTCCAAGTTCTCCCTCTCCGTTAAATTTGTATGCATGTTCACTAGAGTAATTTAGGCTAATATTCCTTCTTTGCTATGTTCTATGATGTATCAATTAATCACGTTGTTTGCATATATTTCTGTTTGAACAGTTGTTACATGTTCTTTCCTTACTGCGCCTCGTCATGGATTTGTCTCCTGCTCTCATGGTATGGTCTATGGATCGGAATGTAATACCTATTGTATGCCTGGATATAACTTGGTTGGAAGCTCGTCCACAACCTGTCAAAACGATGGAGAGTGGTCAGGAACTAGGGCTCAATGTTCAGGTATAGTAATGTATGCTCAATATTTTGGTAAAGTACATTTTTTGGGTGTGATAATTCATTAGAAATCTGTTGAAGTTTTTAATTTTTAATAACTGAAATTTTTAATTAATTTACTTAATAAATTGACCCCTAGTTGCAAGCCCTCATATATCATTTGAATAATGTGATGTTCCTCTTTTCAAAGAAGACAATTAAATATTTAAAAAAAATTGCCTTAATTTGCCTGATGTATTTTCTTTAAAAGTTGCATCTGCGATATGTCTTTATGCTAATTAACTCTAAATCTCTCTTAAAGTATTAGAAAGACAAGACTTCCTTTTTTTTTAAACTTCCATGTATGAATCATGTCAAGTTCATGTTTCAGTCATCTTTGTTTTACATTTCTGTTATTTTTATGTTTTCATTTGAAGCTGCGAATTGTGATCCAGCACTGACCGACATACCGTATGGTTCAGTCAGATGTACGAATAGTAACCAATACCAAAGTACTTGTGTCTATGACTGTATTGAGGGCTACTCCATTGCACCCGGTGCCATCAACAGCAGGATATGCAGTGCCACCGAAACATGGTCGGGTGCTGAGCCAACCTGTAAAGGTAAAATGCTGACTTTTTTATAATTTCATAGGTATGCGATTTTAGGAAACATGGTATGTTCCACTCAGTTTGTGAAGTTAACCATTTCACTTTCATATGTGGTGCAACAATGATAAAAAACAGTTTGATTTTCAGCCAAATTAGAGAAGGTACAATGCTGAATAAAGTTCTACAAGAACAATTGACTCCTAACTTATAGAATGGCTAAAAAATTGCTTTCTGATGTAATTCCTTAGAGTTACTGAACCCTTGTCATTTAGCCTTTGAAGAAGATTCTGCTAGGATCGAAACGTCAGGCCAACTTACTTTTACACATTCTCTTACACAGGCTCTCTAGTGGATAAGCAGTTTGCTAACAGTTTTATTTATTTTAAGTTACTGAACCCCTCAGGACCTTGAGGGTCGGTTTCACTGAAATTCTTGTAAAGTTTAATCATGAGTGACCATTATTTGAATTTATAGCATAGTTTGGTAGCAATACTGGTGACTTTCATATAATACCGGTGCTGTGGCCGAGTGGATAAAGGCGGTGGTATTTAAAGCAATGAGGCATAGCAATCGGGAGGTTCTGGGTTCGATACTCGGCCGGTCAAGGTGGGTTTCTCATCCAAGAGCAATCTTCAGTTTTCCCATCTGAAATGACTTTCTAAATTGAAAGATTCCAAATTTAATTTAAAATGTTTAATTGGAATCCACCGGACGTGTAAGTTATAATCCATGTGCCCTTGCCGGTTTCTCCCACTTTTGTGGTTGCTTATTAAAGCGTAGTAAAATTGACTGCTGATTATTATATATGTCTAATATTTGGTACAAGTGGAATTATTTGCTTACTAAATGCAGAGTGTACTCCATTCCAAAATTCAAAGGCTGACTTTATAAATACAATGCTTGATATAGCGCTATTGCAAATATGACCATAGTGCTTAACAATAAAAGAAAACAAAACAAAAACACATTGTCAAATACATGACAGAAAATGAATACACAGTACAAATGAAAAGTGTTTTTTTTAAAATCTGATTTGCCTTTCGAAAAGGATCGACCAAATTGGGATAGAACAAAGCCAATTTGTGGCCCTGTCCATGATTTCTAAGGTAGGATTTGCCGATGTTGACCGATGATTCTTATGATGATATGATATACTTGCTTTAACACATGTGATTCCTTTCCATGTTTACTATTAAATGAGTCGCCATTACAAGTTTATTACAACTTTAGAAGCCTTGTAATATATCCATCTTAGGTAACATGCAATTCATCCCATATGTGAAGAAATGATACCATATCCCTCTAAGAAATCCATACCAACAGCATCACTACCCACCTTAAAAACTGTGGGCCTGGTCACGGAATCAAGTGGAACGGGAGGTCCCCTAAATACACTAAGGGAGGAAAGACAATGGGTTTTACCATCGTAGCAGTTGCTTCTCTAAGTGTGATGATACAACAGTGAAATCCCTCCTTACCCTGGAAACTGTTGAACTAGCCAATCTTCTCTGTGTTGTCTACAAAACTGTTGACGACTGTTGATAACAGGATGCACATATATATGGAGTTGAAAAGTATACAAAGTATCAGTGTCATACACCTTGCCGATGCAAGGCCCAAACTAAAGAGTCACTTTTGCTCGTAAGTTTTCTCTTTACAAGAAAAATATCTAGCCTATGTATATGGAACAAACTTTTTGACTTCTACAGTCTAGCAGAACTAGCAAGTTTCTGTGAGTTTGTAATAAATCTTTGCGAAATTGACACGGCGGCTGAAGAATTTGTGAAATATAATTTAGTTGGCTAGTGCTTCATACTTACCTATATAAGCAATTGTTTTATCATACTGTTTTTTTCTTGATTGGGTACGTATCGAAATTTACGATTCTATAGATACATCTAGACCGGTTTTACAGTGTCCAACCTCGGTTGTAGCTTATGCGGATGCAGGGGAGACGACTGCTCGAGTCACTTGGGATGAGCCCACAGCATCGGATAACTCTGGTGCCACTGTGCCAGTACTAAAGACCGGAGGACCTGACATAGGGACCTACCAGGAAGCTAACTATTACACGGTACATTACAGCGCAACTGACGCAACGGGCAATGAAGCCAACTGCCAGTTCTCTCTTCTCGTCAGAGGTGAATTATATATCAGACACATTCCTCACGCTTAAATAATTGATACATATTTGGGTGTGTTTCCCTAAACTACACATTTAATCATTGAATGTTCTAGTGAATTCTATTCTTTTTCAGATGTCTTTCTGGCAGAAGGGACAAGATAAAGTTTTAGATCCATGAACCGACCCAAGTTTAGATTCTCTGTTGTGCTTGTTAAGTTTATACTTAAAGTTGCTTGCCCATTTGAAGTAATGCAAGAAATGGGCAATTTGGGAATAAATAAACCAGAGTTTGATTCAGAAATAAAGTTTCTTATCCGTTTTTCTACTGTTTCATATTCCATCTAATTTCATCTTCAAATTCTTCATACATTACCCAGTCATTCAATGTGAAGGTCTATTTGGGAGCCATACACAGCTAGTCAACTGTCCAACCGGATATAGCTTTGGTTCAACTTGTACCATACAATGTGCTGCTGGGAGTGTCATAAGTGGTGAAACAACCTTGACCTGCGAGCGTCATGGTGACCCACCAAAAGGCCGGTGGAATGCACCAAGGCCTGTGTGCACTGGTATGAAACAACAGATTTCTTTTCTGCAGTTTGTTTGTATATTACTAACAGTATGTATTATACTAACAGATTCCTATGCAATTCTAATGTAGAATCCTTCCGCCAATCCGGGTCTCTCTGTAGCCAGTTGGAATTTTTTTGATCTGTAGAGAACTTAAATTAGCTATTTGTACATTTAAGTAAATCTATATGGTCATGAGATGATTTCAGAAAACAAAGTCATTTAACAAATTACATTTCATGTTACATCATTCGTTTGATGCCATGAAAAGTAGCATATGAAGAGCTTATTTTTGTTTGTGTGTTTTTATTTTAATTGTAGCCGTTCAGTGCCCTGCCCTAATGGCACCTGAGAATGGTGGTTTTCGCAATGATGCCTCCTCGTGCCCGACCAATTATGCCTCTTGGTGTTACTTTGAATGTGAGGAAGGTTTCCAGAGGATTGGTAGTTACTCTCGTCATTGTCTGGCGTATTCAGGAGAACTAGTAGGGTACTGGGATGGTGAGGAAACTACTTGTGAACGTAAGTACTTCTTTTCCTTTTTGATTCCTTGCCCGAAGGCTCAAGGAATCTATGCGATGGTGATTGCATGTGTGTTTGTGTTTGTGACGCCCTTGGCTCGTAAACACGATAACTCACCAATGGCATGTTGGATTACTTGGTACATAGATGCGCCATACTGAGTAGAAGAACCCTATCGATTTTGGTGCTCATCTCACGAATATTAATGAGGTCACAGGGTCAAACGTAAAAATCTTCAAAACTAATAACTCCGCAACCGAAAGTCAGAATTTATTTATACTTGGTATTAATATGTTGGTAGATAGCAGGTACATGGCGAAATATTTTCAAGTTGATATTATGCATATTTATTAGGGGGCCGGGCTTAAGTTGATTTTCACTAAAATAGCTTGTAAACACAGTAACTGAACAACTACAAGTTGGATTGAAGTCATACTTGGTTCATGTATGTGCCATAGTGGGTAGAAGAGCCCTATTGATTTTGGTGCTCATCTCAAGAATATTAATGAGGTCACAGGTTCAAATGTAAACATTTTCAGAATTGAATCATACTTTGTATGAAGGTTTTGGTAGATAGCGGGTAAATGATAATGTATGTTCAATGTGATATTACGCACATTTATTAGGGGGCAGGGCTTGAGTTGATTTTTGCTAAAAATAGCTTGTAAACATAGTAAGTTAACATATTTAGTAGGTATGTCCACAGTCAGTGAAAGAACCTTGCTGATCAATTTAATCAACAATGACGAAAGCTTGGGATTATAATCTCAATTGGCAAGGAATCACAATAAGCCAACTGGCTTTCTGGTTCTTCTTCTTTCTAATGTTCCGGTGTTTTGTCAAAGATTTTCTGTTCTTTAGAAACTTGTAAATATCAGTTTACATACTTGATTCACCTTTTGATTTGGTTTTTCAATATAACTGAGTTAGTCATTAATTGGTTATGTTTACAATGCAATTTGATTTTATAGTATGTAAGTTTAATTATCATGAAGCTCTTTCTTGCATACCTTATATAGATATTCTCAAAGAACATATGTCTTATTTGTCGTTGGAAGTTTTCCCTTTTTGAAGCACATGGCTGTTTAATCCTGTTGTTTAATTTCTCCCCCCCCTCCCCCCACTCTTTATTTGTTCAGCGGCTACTTGTCCCAGCCTCTACATACCCGCACATGCCAGAATAGGTAACGAAGGAGAGTGTCCGTTGATTGGGAATGTCCTTGCGGGGACATCGTGTCAGTATGAATGTGAAGAAGGACACATATTAGTCGGCCCCAAAAATCTCACATGTGACAACAACGGCAGGTGGAGTGGCAGTTTTCCAAGGTGTCAAAGTTAGTGATGGCATTACCAGGTTTTTTATCTTTTTCTTTTTCATTATGATATTTGCTTGTTTGAGAGGAAGGCGATGATAACTTACTCATTTAAAAAGTTTGCTTCAACATTCATTACATAACTTTATGAATATTACACAGTGCCCTGCTCTAACGGCACCTGAGGATGGTGGTTTTCGTAACGATACCTCATCAACTAATATGTTTTATCCTTCAAGAGTTGACTATTTGAAGTCACGTGTGCTGCAAATAGCCATTTGTAAATCAATGATGTGTTAATCCAAAGAAGTTGATTCATATAAGTCAGAGGCTCAGTGTATTAAGTTGTAAGCCTAGGTTCATAATGCATCAAATAATAAAATTACTTACTAGAATGCGCCTTAATGAATCTTAGTGTTAAATCTGATGATAATATTAGCTCCTCAGACCAATCCTTACTACATTGTCTATATAATTGGAATAGGCTAGCCTATCAAGAAATGCCATTTGTAGCTTGAAATGCACCAGCGGGCACCAAAGGTTGAATTTCAAACATAGTTTCGATCCGAGGAATACCGTATTGCAAGTTAAACATGTTATCTGACATCCCAAAAGCCATACTTTTTCCAGTTTCATTTTACATTTTGCTTAACTCATGTGGAGCTGAAGTAACAAACTGTGTACTAGACTAGGTAGTCCAGACACTTTGATTGACAAGCCGCAAAGTCTGTTGAAGAAATTACTCAAATTGGTATTGTGGTGTACGATGTATTGTTGTATAGCAATTATCTGCTACTCTGATATAAAGCATATCAGAACTCATTTTTATTGCCCATAGTCATCAAGTAAAATGCTGTTTTGTTTCTCTTTATTTCAACATCTGGAAATAATTGTTAAGACTTACAAAACTGAGGATCAATTTTGGTTTTTGTTCTAAATTGCTAGTCATTACCTGTGACAGCTCAGCTGTGCCCGTACCCGTAAACGGATATAAGAATCGTTGCCCATTCCAGAAGATTCCTTTTGGCTCGACTTGCCTGTTGGGGTGCAATCACGGCTTTATGCCTACCAGAGGGTCAGAGGTCACCTGTCAAACCAATGATGATGGGACAGCTGTATGGGAAGGAACCGCTGTCACTGTCTGTGATCGTAAGTAAAATATCTTCAATGTCAGCAGAAAGAAAAAAAAATGTTGGTATGAACAGATGGTTGCTATGTCCTTTCTCATGATAGAACTTGTTGAATTGATGCGTTATATTTTGTTGGGAGTAAAATGTCTTTTGTACAGTTGGCTCTGTCAGTAGTGACAACTGTCGGCCAGACTTGTGGCAAGTCCGTTCTCATGTTCCAGCTTAGTTATCGAATTAGACATAACAGCTCTCATAGATTTGTACTCTGGGCATTTCAGAATCCATTATAGATGCTACTTCAAGATATATCATGAATCATCGTAGATTGACACACTGGTCATAGCAACAAACATTTACTGCGAAGGCTTGCAGTCCTTGGCATCGAGAGAACTAGGTCAAGTGTCATTAGGTCCAGTTCTGATGATCATCAGGTCCAATTTTGAATGCCTTCACTTTACCTTAACTGTTATTATGAACATCAGAATGACTTATTTGATATCCCAATTTTTTTCCAGGCTCTCTAATTGACCCCAAGCCCTGTAGCAGTAGTCTCCCCCCCCCCCATCTTTGGCGCCGTCGTCCCTTTACCTGATATGAAGCCTGTTTTTAGCCTTTCAGTCATCCAAAGATTTCTCAGATCCGTTTTAATAACTGTAGAGTATAAAAAGCCCTCATTGAATTGTCAGTTGTTTCTTATGCTTTTATTTATTTTGTTAACTAGCTGTACAGTGTGTTCCCTATGATGCCCCTGAACATGGTCTCATCCAAGGTTGCATCTATGAAGGACTCCCTACAGATTTAGCAACACCTCAGGTGTACCAGACTGTATGCTCTGGTGCCTGCGAAGATGGCTACAATCCATTCGGCACAATAAACCGAAACTGCCTGATCAGTGGTATCTGGGATGGCATCCCCCTTAGCTGTAAAGGTAAACACAGACCATATCCTTCGCATCGTAATTTTGAAAATGTTAAACCTTTTGGAAAAGAATATGACAGTTATATCTAACTTATGATGATTGTAGCATGTTTTAAAATAAAAAATTTCCCTTGCTTTTCTCTGTGTCCGTTAACATTGAAATTTACCATTTTGTGTTTTACAGATAAACAGCCTAGATATCCAGAAATAGGTCTTTGTCATCAAGATGAAGGCTATTTTATCTGTTTTGTGCAAGGGCATTGCTATCAACAAAACTAGTGATCCATTTTCAGTTTTATATATGTGGTCCATAAGCACTAAAGTCTGTCTACAAAAAGGACAAAGGTTGTTTTTTAGATTCAGTCTATGCATGTTTATTGCTGCTCTGCATGAATGTTAATTCTTTTTATTTGTATTTTCAGATGTGACAGCTCCAGTGATCGATTGTCCAGATCCACTCACAGAATTTGCTGAACCCAGAAATGATTTTGTTGTTTCAAGCTTTCCATGGGAACCTCTTCAGGTAAATGAATCGCAGTGCGTGAAATTTTGTACCTTGAAAATGACAGAGCGAAATGTTTAATAATAATAATATTTAATAATATTTGCTTTTTATATAGCGCTTTATACCAGCGATAGGTCTCAAAGCGCTTTACAGACATTATATTACCCCTGGTCAATAATAACCTGTCCCAGAGACAATCCCTCCAGTCGGCAGCAGTTATATACTGCGCCCAATGACAAGTTACCTCACAGGTACCCATTTAACTCCTGGGTGGAGAGAGGCAAGTGAGATAAAGCATCTTGCCCAAGGACACAACGTAATGAACTAGGCAGGAATCGAACCAGCAATCCTTGGATCACAAGTCCGACGCCCGAGCCAATTGGCCACCACGCTCTCTTGGCCAATTGGCCACCACGTTTACTAGAATATCCAGACTTTCCAACATTGAGGAAAATTTATGAGTGTGATCAGCGGCAGTGGGGGAGGGGTCTAATGGGAGGGGGTGTCCCCGTCCCCTTTGGAAAATTTTTCGTATTTTTGACTGCCTAGATGCAAAATGCTGCATTCTTTTTCAGTTTCTCTGAGTAATTTTATATTGAGAATTTCATCATCATATATAT
>KN887234.1:0-12053 GCA_000934455.1 Apostichopus parvimensis | reverse complement strand
TGAGGTATTCCTACAGGATACTTGATATAGTGACAGGCCAGATGTACTATACTTGTTACTGTACTAGGTACGTGAGGTATTCCTACAGGATGCTTGATATAGTGACAGGCCAGATGTACTGTACATCTTAGTGTACTAGGTATGTGAGGTATTCCTACAGGATACTTGATATAGTGACAGGCCAGATGTGATTTACTTGTCACTGTACTAGGTACATGAGGTATTCCTACAGGATACTTGATATATTGACAGGCCAGATGTACTATACATGTTAGTGTACTAGGTATGTGAGGTATTCCTACAGGATACTTGATATAGTGATAGGCTAGTGTTCTGTCTTCAACAATCTAGGATTGCCAACTCTTATGCATATAAACCACAGATGGAGCATTCAAAAAGTTTGTTTTTTCCCAAGGAAGACTTATATCGAGTCTGTACGTTTAATTTTATACTCTATTATAGTTCCCTGTGCACATACTCATACTCATGGATTTGTACTAGTACCTGTGGCATTTTGAGAATATAGTTCTGGCATCAATACAAGATTAACTACTACTTCTCAGCCTTTCACTCAAACTCATACCAACATGAGTATTACTAGTGCTCATACTAATGGATTTGTACTAGTACCTGCTGCATTTTGAGAATACAGTTCTGGCATTAATACAAGATTAACAACTACTTCTCAGCCTTTCACTCATACTCATACCAACATGAGTATTACTAGTGCTCATACTCATACTCTTATACTAATACTACTACAAGTCTGGTGACATGCATGCATGCATGCTTACAACCTGGGCGTTTGTGGCTATTGGTAATTTGGCAACAGAGAACTATTAGAATGTGGGAAACATACGAACGCTGCAAAGATTGAGACCTGTTGGAGATTCTTCACCTCCATGTCTGCCTTTCTTTATGCAGTACATCGTTGTAGCTCTCTACAAGCACCAGCCAGGGGTTCCTTGGACTGTCAGACGCAGTACTTAGGATCTACCTGTACTTTCCAGTGTAACAATGGATATGAACTAGACGGCCCAGAAACAGTGTCTTGCATTCTGCAGTCCACGCGGCCAACTTGGGACGGTGTTCCTCCAAGATGTTCTCGTAAGTTAATCTCTCAGATGATCATTTCCATCCCACTTTTTATTTCATTCTTTTTTGTCAAAGAAAAGGACACTCACTCCATAGTCATTGGTCAGTTTTATAAGTTGCCTAGGTTACTGTCTGTTTGTTAATGCTTGCACGTTTTGACAAATTTGTAAAAAGAATTTTTCTTGTTTTGTATTTTGATTTTTTTTTTAGAGTATCCTGCAGCTTCTGTTTTTCTTTACATGCCATACAGACCTCATAAAATGGCGAAATCTCACCCTCATTAGGGCAACAAGTAGTCTGTTCGGATTTCAGTGTACAAAGAGAAATAATCCATCTTTTTCCATTTTTTTTTTGGTCTCCTTCAGTGCTGCAACAAATAGTTACTATCAAAATCCTCTTCCCCCATTTCTTTCTCCATTCAGCGGTGCAATGTCCTGCGCTATTGAACAAACCACAAGCCATTAAGTCAGGATGCCAGTCAGTCACTGAATCCTTTGGTGCAGTTTGTCTTTGGGCCTGTCCTTATGGCTACCAGGGAAGTGGAGCCTCTGTCAGCACGTGCCAGGCAGATGGTTCTTGGAGCGGAGATGACTTTGAATGCTTAGGTAACAGACACTTAGTCAATATAAACATAACATGGATGGACTTTCTGTCAAGTTAATGATGTTAATGATTTTTTATTTTTTTTTGTGCCTCATAACAATGATATCAATTGTTCCACTTTGTCTTTGTTAGAGAAACAATGTCCCAGTCTAGTGTTGCCTTCTTTTATACGAGAAAGACCAGAAAACTGCAATTCGGACCCATCGTTTGAGGATAGCTGTCACCTCAGCTGTAGGAATGCAGGCTACCGAATTGACCCACCCACTTCAGACTTTATACGGTGCAGAGGTGATGGACAGTGGTCTCAGGATACCACAGACGTGGGATGTATGGGTAAGCCTGCCTGCAGGTTTCTTAAATACAACAAGTTGTACTTTTTTAATTGATTTGCAGTTTATACGCAGCAGTCATTATCAGCCTTATGGTGAACTCATACAATTTATGATGGCAATCGCTAATCTGTTCCTTTAACTCAGGTTATAACCAGGCCATCGCTTGTACCTGTCAGCAAAAACAAAAGAGCCTTAGTCTCCAAAGTTTACCCCTGCATAGCCTACATTATATTCTAGAAAAGCCAGAATGGTCATTTGAATGTGCTAAATTTGTACCCACTTTAATATTTAATGACCATCCACAAGTTATGCATCAAACTAAGAAATTTTAGCTGTCAATGTATTTTTGGTCTAGGGTTCATTCAAGATATTTGGTTTTGAGCAGAAAGCTGAAAGTTCTAAAGCATCTCTCGTGGTGAGCTGTGATGTTGAATAAAAGAATTTTTGGAGCGGGAAAAATGTTTATGAAGCGAACCGCGGATGGCGGGGGAAATTACCGGATTTAGGGTCCTACGCTTCGAACTCATAAGTTATAAATGAGGCTGCAAGAGTGTTCTTGCGTTGAAACAACGGCTGACTTTTATTACAAACTTCTACAAAATGATAATGAAAATATACATATGAACAAATGGCTTAATGAACTCTTTAACCTAATCAAAACTATCCTGACTCGGGGGAAAACCTATACTCAAATACTACGAAATACAGCAGAAGAATAATATTAATGCAACATGGCACCCGTACAAAACTGTATAAAATGTAAAAGTGTATAAAGAACAATGTAAAATGAACATAATGATATAATCTGCATAAATAATACAATACGTTTGCCAACAGGCGAGGAATTTTAGCACCTTCGTAATGGTCAGGGCAACCTATGCCAGCTGCAACACATAATAGGCCTTTTCACCTAAACTGTTCCTAGACAGCAGGAATTTTCACCTCCTGAACCCACAAACTCTCAAGAGACTTGTCACTCTCTAGCTGTCCAGAATGGCTAAGATTAAAGTACAAGCTCTGAGACAACTCTATAGTAACAACAGTAACAATAATGTTCAGAATACAAAATACGAATAGGCTCTTTACACTGCGAGCAGTACAATACTAAAATACAGTTACAATAAAATACACTTAACTGTAAACTAAAATCCAACCGGTACAGCACAGTATTAAAGTACGCAATACTATACACGTGTTTCACGATACACAACACACGCTATAAACCCATAGGACCAAGGTCCAAAACACAACCTATCATGTACTCTATACAACAAAGTACAGCCTAGCCAGAGGGACAACACTACAACTACAATTCAATTAATTAACAATAAGGGTACGTACGGCATTTAATAATAATATTTATACTTAATCTACTACACTGAAGTCAACTCGCTCGCGATAAAGAAGAAGAAGAGGACTCTACGCTCGCGGGAAAAGAAGCTCACGGACATCGAGACTCCATCAACGCTAGCTCGCTATATATATGATAGGTCCACCATCTTGGATACCAGTGGCTTCGAGCCAGAGGCCGAACCATCCAAAACCTGAGGCATCCTGCCTCTAAGAAGGGTGACATCTCCTCACGGACTCCAGATAGTAAAGATATATGTAAATCTAGGCTATTTACGACCCAAGATTAATGAAATATGACAAAATAAGAAAGGGATAACGAGGCGAACCCCGGAGCTCTGCAGGGACGATGCTGCCATTAAAACGACGTATACAGAACTCACAAACATGTGCAAATGCTACTAACGCTACAATACAGTATATTACGTAATACATGTAAATACTCAACGGGTGCATACAACAAAATTTCACTTTACTACATTTACCATGCAATTCCGACCAGTAGCTCTAAACATTGGGTTTGGCATTCTGCTCCATGACGGTACTCTCTGGATTTATGTGGGTGGTAGGGACAAGGGTTAGAGTGTGCACCTCACAACCTTTACGTTCTCTGATGAAAGTCACACCAAGTTCTCCAGATTATCTTGACATATTCAAAATTGTTGCTGGGTGGTGTTGTTGTTATTGGTGGATTTTGCTGTGCATTTTACTCTTGCTTGTGAATTGGGAAATGGGTTTTGGTTCACTTCTGGGCTTCAAAAGAAACTCTTTCACTATGGCTATGCAGCAGTAGGGATGATGAACTGAGTGTGCCTTCAACTCCTTCAGTATTTGACAAAAGTGGTCAGACACCGAGGCACATTCCTTGTCTGTCAGATGGAATCCTTGAGTGGCGGTCTCAGGGCTTGGAATGGGTGCGATGACTACACACCTGACAAGTAATTCCCTAAACACTGATGGCAAAGAGAAAGCTTGATATAAGCCGGTGTTCATCCACAATCATCAGACATGGATATGGTTTCAAATGAGCTTCCGTTGAATTCCCAACCCTATGGAAGTACTGGAATCTACTAAACAAGCAAATGTAGTACTTGCATATAGGTAGCCATTGTACCCTCTGAAAGAAATAAAATATTGTCGTTGTTCAATCCTTCTAAAGCGATTCCACTGTCATTAACTTCATTTACCTACCTCATCATGTTGAAACATGCAAGGAAAAATGCATGTTACATGCTTGATGATTTAAGTACTAGTGCTCTGTCCGTAAGCTTCAAAATTACTTATTGATGATATTTTCAACAAACGTTTGCTGTAAATTTGTTGTTATTAATTATTCTTGGCTGCATTTTGATGAGTAGAAAGAGATGTACCGCCTAGCTTACCTATATTGATCAAACACACATTTCAGAATAGTAAGTAAGCGTTTCGTCAAAATATCATCCAGTTTTAAGGAAAACGTTTCCATCGTTGTCTCTCACAGACTATGAAGCGCCACATTTCACCAAATGTCCATTGGATTTCCCGGTATATGCCAGCCGTGGACAGACCCAGGCCTTTGTGGAATGGGAAGTAGAAGCCGTGGACAATTCTGGAGAGGGGATTGTTCCAGTGTGCGATAGAGAACCCACGACTTTCCCCATTGATGATTATTTTACCAGATGTTCGGCCAGAGATTCTGCTGGAAATATTGCTTATTGCCTATTTTGGTTTAGAGTAAGAAGTGAGTAAATTGTACAGCTTAATCTTTGGTTACACTGTTGTGGGGGATTGGGGGGTAAGGGGCAGTTAAGCTATGGTTCAAGATATCAGTCCACCTTGCCTCCCAAATATTGCTACTTCACTCTAACCATAACCCTCTGATGATGTTTGACAACAAAAATCACAATTCATGTGACCATTTTCTGTGTATGATTTTCTGTAATCTTTTTGTTTCTATTTTCGAATCAGCTCGTAACTGTCAGCAGTTGAACCCCCCTGTATTTGGAGTATTTGAGGGACCCTGTTTAACAATCTATGGTAGCGTCTGCACTGTGGCCTGCATAAGTGGTTACCAGCTGGAAGGGCCAAACAGAGCTTCTTGTGAGGTGGACGAAGACACGAATGGGCTGTACTGGGAGAGGGACGGTCATCCAGTGTGCAAGAGTTAGTTTCTCTAATAATCACGTACTACTTAACCTTTAACATCTTAGAGAGATTTTTTATTTGATTGACTAATCAGTTATAACTTAATTAGTTTGAGATATATCTGTATCCAGCTAAGTTTAGGCTCTGAGGACAACTATGTCACAGGCCTCCCAGTTTTTACCCTCCTATTTTCCTCAATTACCTTCGAAAAATGAGGCTTCCTCCTTCTTTATCCCAAGTTCCCCAGTTTTCCCTTATTTACCCCTACACCCCTCCTCTCCTGATTGTCTGGTTGAGTGACTCAAATGCTTTCACAGTTAATAACTACCTCGTCTGTAGTGACTGATGGGGATGTACACAATATGTGAAAAGCTTCCATGTTGTCATGAGGGGTAATGAGTGACGTTAAATGGATTAACTTGGTTTTTGCCTCTCTCTAGTTTCCAGTTGCCCAGCCATATCCAGAGATATCATACCGGCAGGTGGTGGCATTTATCCAACGTTCTGTATCGGGAAGACCAACCCCAACTACGGGGTCAGTTGTAGGTTCTTCTGTCGCAACGGGTACACCCTGGAGGGATTTACGGATCCAATCAGTTGCCAGAGCGACGGCACCTGGGATGTAGATCTTAGTACGGTGCCATTTAAGTGCAAAGGTAAAGATCCGTATTGTAAAGCCCAAGAAAAGATTACATTTGTGCAAACCTTGTAAAAAAAGTTTAAGAAAAAAAGTAGAGACATTTTTTTGATTGAATTTTTTCCTGTTAATAAATAGTTTTGCATAGTAGATTCCATGAAAAGGTGAAGATTTGTTTTCTATTTGCTGATCATCAGAAGTCAAATACGCATAATATATTAAAGTTTAACTTTAATAATATATAATATAACTTTTTTTATATTTATTTTTTGAAATGTTTTTTCTAGTAGAGACATTTTGAGTGCACGCTGGTAACATGTCTAAGCCTGTTTTGGTTTTTGATTCCTTGCCCGAAGTAAGGAATCTATGCAATGGTGATTGCAGGTATGTGTGTGTATGTGTGTGTGTATATGTGACGCACTTGGCTCGTAAACACAATAACTCAACAATGACATACTTGGTACATAGATGCGCCATACTGAGTAAAAGAACCCATTGAATTTGGTGCTCATCCCATGAATAATAATGTGGTCACAGGGTCAAACGTAAAATCTTCAAATGCTAATAACTCTGCAACGAAAATTCAGAATTCAATTATACTTGATATTAATATGTTGGTAGATAGTGGGGAAAAGGTGATATATGTTCAAGTTGATATAATGCATATTTATTAGGGGGCTGGGCTTACGTTGATTTTCACTAAAATAGCTTGTAAACACGGTAACTGAACAACGAGAAGTTGGATTCAAGCCATACTTGGTTCATATATGTGCCATAGTGAGTAGAAGAGCCCTATTGATTTTGTTGCTCATCTCAAGAATATTAATGAGGTCACAGGGTCAAATGTACACAATTTCAGAATTGAATCATACTTTGTGTGAAGGTGTTGGTAGATAGCCGGTACTTGATAATGTATGTTCAATGTGATATTATGCACATTTATTAGGGGGCAGGACTTGAGGTGATTTTTGCTAAAAATAGCTTGTAAACATGGTAAATTAACATATTTAGTAGGTAGGTCCACAGTCAGTGAAAGAACCTTGCTGATCAATTTAATGAACAATAACGAAAGCTTGGCATTATAAATCTCAGTTGGCAAGGAATCCCAATAAGCCCATTGGCTTTCTGGTTAGAAATAAGCTTGTAGCTTCTTAAAATTCATAGTTACTGGCTGATTCCAGAGTATCTTAAAGCAGCAATTTGCGTTGATTCTCGAGATTTTACAATACTAGGATACTTTACCAATGACGTAAACTAAGCTAACTGTAAAGTTTCAAACTATTCCCGAAAAGTGCAAAAAATATGACATTTTCTGATTTTCGTATTTTGAATCTTTGACTTCGATAGACTCCTCCCACTTATAGGAACCTTGTGAATATGTATAACGAACAAGGTACTTTGAATAGCAAGGTAAACAGTAAACAAAAATCAGCTGAGGAGATGTACGTACTGCGCAAAGGGACAGTTACGCCATATCTCATTGCATACATTGCCCTAAAAACCCAAGAAAATTTGTCGCTCCGCGAAAATAAAACAGCAAGGATACATAACATAAGAGAGAAAGTCATGGAACCAGAAGAACCCGATCGGTACGTAACATTCGCGAGAACGATATTGTATCACTCTACTCGGTGTTACATAGGCTAGTTACTGTAGTACAATCAGACCTATTAGTGTGTGACTTACACTGGTTAGGCCTGAATAACGTTATGTACACGCTGTCATTGTGCACTAAAAGCAATGTAGCTAGTATTAGTGTAGCGCAAAGGGGGTCCGTTAGTTTCCGGACCCGTTAGTTTCTTCTCTTGAAAAACCTTAGTTTCCTCCTCTAACAACATGGGAGAAAATAACATTTTTCAGGAGAGCTAGGAAAGTAACGTCTCTCAAGGGAATGCAATAAGGCATATTGGCTAGGCCATGTGGAGATTTAAGTAGTGCTTTGCAGCAAGGGATTGCCATGCCAATGAATGAGTCTATTTTTAGCGCCAAGTCATACATCAACATCTCTTCACTGATTGGTTGAATTTGAATAGGCGGTTTTGTAGAGCTGCATGTGATACATACTAAATGATTCGATGTGTCAGGGAGACACTTTCTCAGAATCATATAAAAGCCTTAATTACTTGCTAATTAACGTTCGCTGTGGGGAAAAAAGTATGAGAAAGTCTTAGTTTTGTCTTTTGTGATTGTATTATGATAAAAACTTGATAGACACGGAAAAATTGAGGAAAAACGGCGACTCAATGCAAAATGCTGCTTTAAAAACAAAACATTCATTATTTAAACCAATTTTCTTTAGTGATGTAACATTTGCATTTATGGGGTTTGGTTTTTCCGAGGTTATGCCAGATGAAACAAGCATGCTTTTTTCTTATTGTAGATCGTGTTAATCCAATCGTTGAAGTTTGTCCGGGGAACCAGTATGCCAATCTGAATGAAGGAATGGTGGGAGCCCTGGTCTACTTTGACACTCCTTCCGCTCGAGATAATTCTGGTGAACCTCTCGATGTCACAACGACGCCAGCAGACATATCCTCTCCTTACACATTCACAGAAACCACCGTGGTCAGATATGAGTTTTATGATGCAGCAAATAATACGGCTTCCTGCTCATTTCAAGTTTTTGTCCAGAGTAAGTCGACCTAATTCTATGCTACTCACCTCTCCTTGTCTCTTCGTATCATTCTCCTGCTCACCTGCTTCACTCCTGCTCTCGTTCCCATCATTGCCTCTTCCTCCCTCCTTTTCCTTCCCGCCTCCCCCCAATTCTACGCCACTCACCTCTCCTTGTCTGATTATATAATAATCCTGCTCACCTTCTTCACTCCTGCTCTCGTTCCCATCCATGCCTCTTCCTCCCTCCTTCTCCTTTCAGCCTCCCCCCCCCCCAATTCTATGCTACTCACCTCTCCTTGTCTGAATATATAATAATCCTGCTCACCTTCTTCACTCCTGCTCTCGTTCCCATCCTTGCCTCTTCCTTGCCTCCTTCTCCTTTCCGCCTCCCCCTAATTCTATGCCACTCACCTCTCCTTATCTGATTATATAATTATCCTGCACACCTTCTTCACTCGTTCTCGTTCCCATCCTTGCCTCTTCCTCGCATCCTCCTCCTTCCCGCCTCCCCACAATTCTATGCCACTCACCTCTCCTTGTCTCCTTATATCATTCTCCTGCCCACCTTCGTTACTACTGCTCTCGTTCTACTCCTCCCTCTAACTTTGTAGAGTACTGTGATTCTTATAACAATTCCGTACAATGATCAATATTAGAAATTGCAACAATTTTCTGCAAATTGCTCCTGCCTCTTCTTCATCCCATCCTCGATCCCCTCTTCCTGCCCGCCTCCATACCTCTTCCCTATGCTATGCTACTTCACATCTCCTCCTCGTCTCCTCGCCTCCCCATCTCTTAATCTCTATTTTCCTCCCCTCAGCCTGCAACCGAAAGCAATTAGCCCTGCAAGCTATGCCAGTATTGTACAATTTAAAAGTGCCAATGCACTGCAGGAATCAAGTTTGAAAATGTTTGTTTATCTTTTCATTCAAATCTACCTATTCTATCACCATGTGGCTGGCTGTATAGCTCTGACCATGTACAATATGTAACATTCACTCATTGTACACAGTATTTGTGTAACTGACAGGCAAGTGTTTTGTTTATGTTCTCCCCAGACAACCTGTTCCCAGAAGTGGATTACTGTCCCGATGATATCGAAGTCGAGGCAACAGGACGTTTGACATCTGTGACGTGGGATGATCCTGTGTTCTCTGAGCCATCAGGAGACAATGGTGCTTTGCTGGTCAGCTGTAACTTTGCGAGTAATACTCAGTTGCCATGGGGATCGCACAACATATTATGTGGTGCGACAAACAGCAATAACGGTAAAACAGTGGAATGCCGTTTCACGGTCGAAGTGATACGTAAGTGGACCCTGAACAGATCGAAACGGCTGCTACAAAATCACCCCTATCAACACTTGAACGTTTGACCTTTATGTCTATTATGACATATCATCAGCAATCAATATTCACTGGGGCATATACCTGATGTGTTATTGTGTGATTTACAGGGGTCATTGCTGAATACTTTGGCTTGTATGTGATGTGAACAGTCTGGGATTGTATGTGGTAAATAGTAACCAGTGTTCATTCAGACTTGTAGAGCTGCTTTATCGATGGTGACAAGTATATTTCTAAACGTTACATTGCTGCCCACCTTGAAGGGGGATGCATAAAGGAGAAGCACTGAAATGACACTTAAGTAATACGCACAGAAATCCCTTTTTTATTTTTATTTCTGTACTTTAACCATGACACCATGATGGTCTTGTCCCTCTCACATCTGTTTTGCAGCAAGATCCTGTTCGCCGCTAAAAGCGCCAAGGAATGGCGCCCTCGTCTGTGATGATTGGGCTTTTGGCCGGTATTGTAACCAGCAGTGCAGTGATGCCTTTGATGTTCCACCAGGCCGATACGAACCATTCTTCTTGTGCGGTGCCTCTGGTTTCTGGTCTAGCCCCAGAGTTCTTGATTGTGTTTGTGAGTTTCCTCTGTTTATTCAGGTCTTTTGTTGAAAAATTCCATGTTAATCTAGGTGTGTTATGATTTCCTTGTGATATCATGGGCTCACAGTTTTCAAATAGCTACCATTTTTCCATTGCAATTAGTAAGCCATTTTTCAGTTATTAATTAGCTTAATATGTCCTGACAGAGTTGATTTGAAAGCCTCGTTTGATTCATAATTTTGATTTACCTTTTTTTTTCTTTTCCTGTAATTATTTTTCTATTAAATGTGGATATTTAGTACGGAAGCACGCAAGCAGATTCAACCTACCCTCACAGCTACAATACTTCAGCGGTGACTGCAACGACCCGGATACACAACGGGCCATTCAGGAGGCATTTATTGAGCTCTTGTCCGCTCAGGCTCTGAGTGCAGATGTATGCGAGGGATGGCAAGAATGTCGAGCTGAAAATGTCAGGGTCACCTGCGGTGCAAGTAGGCCGGGGAGGGGTGACTCCACCGGGCGTCGAAGGCGTTCCCCTCTCGAGGGTGGACGCGCAGAGAGAAGCTTTGAAATGTTAAACTATGCCGATCATCTTCTCTTGCGAGAGGCAGAAGACCGCATTGCGAGTAACAGCAAGAGGTCCGTCGTCATGGAGATGTTCGAGAACCAGGTGGCAAAGCGAGATGCAAGAAGATCTCAAAGAGAGACAAAGAGGAGAGAAAAACGGTCACTTTTAGATTTCTTTCTCACAATATCATTTGAGATAGTTGCGGATTTACCCGAGGAGGCCTTGAATGGTACGTTGTACGAGGACACTGCTTATGATACCATCGACACCCTCTATAGTATTGTTGATGTTTTAGAGGAAAAGGCAGTAGAAGGTGAACTGGTTCTTGATGTAAGTAAAATGTCCCACAATCCCCCTCACACATGAAAATGCAGAGGGGGAAACAAGTTCTATGATATTTCATAACCTTTTCATTCTTTTTTATGCTTAGTAAAGTATCCGTTCTCTTGTCAATAGGTAAATCTGAAATCTAACACTAGGGAAGCCTGATTTATGTTATGACAGTTGTACAATTAATTAATTGCTACAAATTTTAAATTATTCTTGTTTTATGCAAACTTTTAGTGTACATGTGACATGTTGTGAAGTTTAGCAAGGGAACAGTCCAAAACAATATCTCCCAGGTATCCTTTTGATAAATTTCATCGGTGTATTGAGTTAACTGTTCCACATAGAATTTGGAGCAAAACTGTATCCTGTGTGGGTTTACTATAAATAGGTTATGTGAAAAGTATGATGTTGCTTATTTTTTTTGGAAAACCAAAATATTTGTTGATATGTTCTTCACCTAATGTTGTGTGTAATCATCAATGAGAAAGCTATGTAACCCAGAAC
>KN887232.1:48051-59154 GCA_000934455.1 Apostichopus parvimensis | reverse complement strand
GGGTACAACAATCACAGGAAACTCGATGGCATTTGATAATTTGTCCAGAGTTTTCAAAAATGGTATTGAATTCGATTTTTTTAAATGTTATCAGTAATGATGTCACTGAGAATACTAAGAAGTGATGCAAATAAAATATATTAAAAAAAAAACATCAGTATACTGACCAGTAATATTCCTTTCCAAAAGTTGCGATTATATTGAATAAAAACAAGTGGCAATGTTATGACATCGCCTAACTATGAACGATATCTTATACGTTTCGATTTACTTTCTGGGTTGTTTATGTAATATGTTTGAGAGAACAGTTCTACTGCCAGAGTAAAGCGCACTAGTTTATGCAGGTTCTGGGAGACTCCTTTAATAAGATATTTGCCAAAGGTATGTATTCAACCAGACTCACTCACTTTCCAGTAATCTGCAAATCTTTCTTTCTTTCTCACTCATCTCCTTGCAAGAATATGATGTAGTATTTATTCATTTGGTCATCTGCTTGATTGTCCCGACTATAGAAATTATCGTTCTCCGAAATTCCTAGTAAAGTGCGATAACCACCTGATTATGCCCACCAACCACAGCACATATTTAAAGCGTATTTGATGTGTTTGAAATATAACAAATATGAGTGATATTCCGACATGAATCCCCTTGAGACTTACATATTCAAAGGAAAGTGTCATTTTCAAGAATTTCACAGAAATACAAAGGGCATAGGTGGGGAGCTGGGGGGGGGGCACGGGATGACAGTGGCCTATGTATTCCGTCTCCACATCCCTGGTATTCAACAACAGATAATGGAGTCTTGTTGATTATTCAAAGAACTTGCGGAGTTCATCTTTAAGATTACAACAATGTCAAACACGTTATTTTCAAAGTGACAAAAGGTACAGTTTGATTTATGGAAAGTGGTCCTTTGTCGGCCCTTTTGTAAACATTGGATCCTTAGTTTTTCTTTCACAGTACTGGAAAGAGAGTGTCGCAACCATTTTCGACCCTGTGGATTATTCGTAAAGAGGGCAAAACTATAAGCCAGACGAGATGAGTAATATAAGAACACATGGAAATATATAACTTACTTTGATAACGAAAAGACATAACGAATGGATAAATATAAAACTGACAAAACATTTTATATACTGAAGTTGTGTTATCGCTTCCAAACCTTTGAGTTTCCCTCTACTTTCAGTTATTCCTGAATACATTTCAAGTAATTTTTAAATAGGAAGCATGGGAGTAAAAATTTAGATAAAAAAAATTAAAACATTCAAAACTAGAAAGGAAACAAGTGCAATCTTTATAAATATAAAGAGCAGTTGTTAGAAAACATCAAATCAACAAAGTTGAAAGAGTGGAAAGATGATAACAAAGGCTCTAATGTGTATTTTTTTCACTGACAGCAACCCACCCGCTCTTTTCAGCACCTATACCAGTGAAAATAGGACTCGGATATTTCTGAAATACCATAGCTTTGTGTTCATTAATGGATGCCAATTACTACAACGAAAAGAAAATGATATTTGATATAATCTATCTTGATCTATGGGAACGATCAATGCATTAATGATTGGTTTTCCAAAATAAACTCATCATAGAGACATGATGTTAATAGAAAGATGATCATATGAAGTTTTTCCATGAGCTATATCACATTTGTTTTTTAACTAGCAAAGAAAACAAGAATTATCACACATTAAATCGTGTTATAAAACCCCTATAGACAAAACCCAAGTTTCAAATGTTGCAAAAAAGATACATCCAGAGCAAGTCAAATGTATGCAATAAGCGTTTTTCCTCTTATCTGAAGCGCTTTTCCTCTTATCTGAAAATCTAGTATGCTTAAAAAAGTCAAACCTTTACTTTTGAATTAGCCAAAAGTGAGTACTTAAAATAATGAGCTGTTTACATTTCTGCTCCTCTCACACGTAACTTGAAATCGCTTCACTACATAATATTCGTCGCAAAATTGATGTAAAAACTATAAATTATAATATTGATACAAAGAAATATATTTTATGAGGGAACGTTGTTATGAACTAAGGTTCCCAGACGAGTTGTCAGAATTGAACCTCCTCAGTAATAACTGGAACTTGGATACTATCTTCAAATTTGTAAACTTTCAAAGGAAAAATTCGTACATTGAGGCTCAAAATATTACATAAGTCCAAACATCAACTAACACATCAACATACGCACTGACAACCGATAATTACAGCAAACGAACCGAACGTTATTTAATAAGATGTAGTATATAAATGAATAAAAACTTCACATTTAACAAGAATATACATGCGCTAATTATTCGCTAATTTCCTTCCAGGTAACAATGCTATGGGAGAAAATTCAGGACATTGATTTAGTACGCGCGGTGAAGATGATGGATCGAGTACCTTCGACTGCGCAGAAAAACACCCAGGTGGCTGGTGGTATCCAGATGGTAGTAATACGGGCTCTACCAGCAACTGCTACTCATTCAGCAACCGCGTAGCTACAGGTGAATACGAGTACTCTGATTGTGGCTGTTATTATTGTTTGTACGATTGTCCGTCTAGCCGTACACATCACAAATGCTATGATTGTGATGGCTGTAGTTTTCATTATTATTATTGTAATGATTATAAGAGATGCTGCGCAAACAAAAACCCGGTATATGAGACAAATTTCTATTCCTGCGGCTATTCCAATCTCAACGGTGACCACTCGTTTAGCGATAACCGCGGTATCTTCTGGAAGAATCTTCACGATTCTGACTGCGGTATCACAACAGCATCAATGAAAATACGGCCAAGTCACTGATCAAAGTAGAAAATTTGAAGTCTTCAAGGTATCAAGGATAGGAAACGGTTGGCGATATTATAAGCTAAATGAAATAACGTTGTACGTATCGAAACTAGCGGAGTTTGTGTAACTGGAAGATGTAAGCGAAGGAAAGAGACATCAATGAACCAATGACCCGATGAGCATGTTATATTGTACATATAATTGTACTTGAAAAAAGTTGAGGATTTTCTGACAGATTCACATTTACACTGGTCGTATTTCCATATCAATGCATGAGCTGATGAACATTTATGGGTATATCTTTTAGCACTTTACCAGAGCCATTTTCAATACATCTTATCCTTCACGCATCAGCGCACGAGAGAAAGTTTATAACAACGTTCCGACAATGTAATCTAATTGAATACATTATTGAATAAATATTGACGGATATTGATCAAATAAAGGTGGACTAATATGTTTGAATAACCGTTTATCAATTCCACAAATAAATATTACATATAGTATATGATGTGAAGGTTTTCCCCCAATCCATATACTCTCCGGAATCAAATATAGGGGCCCTTCCAATGGTATTTTTTTTAGAACTTTGTCAGAACCATTTCCAATATCGCATATTCCTATCGTATCTCAATCCCACTCATCACTGTATGACTTCATTAGTTAATATACAAAGGTGGCGTATACGACACTTGAAATCAAAACATATTTACTCACATATCTTTGATTGGTCATAGACAAATATACATGATTATTCATTTTTATATCCTAGTATCGGTGAAAATCGACATGTCCGGTGACAGGAATTCGCAAGCAATATGGGACGCCGAATATTTTATTACCGATTTGCTACCACTAATTCAAAGTGATATTTGTTGTGTTGGATGGTGGGACATAACACAAACATAACATGTGGACATATTTTAATCGTCTTTGGAATGGTATCTCTATATATTGAACGAGAAAGTTTTCAGCAACAATAATGTTTAGGACTTTTATAGGCATCTTTGTAAAATAAAATAGAAAAATTAGACGGAATGGTTAGGACTAGGTGAAGAACACAAGAGAAATTTAAAATATTCCGACAATAACTTATTATTGGCGAATTTACTTAAATATTGCTAGAAATGTGTTTGAATAAGCGCCTATCATTTATAAGTAAGAGGTGATGGCTCTCCTCCGATATGTAACAGTGATTGTCATTGAGACCGCCTACTTCCTTGTTGTAATATGTCAATAAGAGATACTAAAGACATATGTTTGTATCATTTTGACCAAATCATTATGTACTATACACCAATATATAACATTCAGTGTAACTCACGGCATATATGCAGGTACAACTAGTTGGTTGTTTCTTACTACCAGTAAACATTTCAATTCAGTGTTAACATATTAAAATTTAATATGATTTCTTTTAGTAGGCTTATATACTTCACTATGATCCTCTGTCACCACATTCCGAATACAATTCTGTTATCACAACTACGTTATACGAGGAAGGGGGTATGCAAATGATTTAACACTAGAAGAATGAACTCCGATTTCTTGGCACAGATCATAACGTCTAACAATATGCATTTGTCTCATTGTAGAAAAGAATGCAGCCACGATTCGTCATAATTCAAGATGTATTTCCTTGTGGTGTCATCATATCGAAAACGTGGAAAAGTGCTACGTGGCTAAATCACATGATATCATACAGTTAATACGATTCCGTTCAGTATGACGGTAAGTTGCCAGCCACGTTGTGCAGCATATCGTAGCTTGTACATACCATTAATGAAAATAGAAGGCATTACCTTGTAAATGATTGTGTAAAGTTAAAACAGATATGGTACTTTGCAATCATAATAAATAACATGGTGTCCGTCAAAATTGCGTATGGAATAGATAGTTTCTGGGTATGATAATTTAAAAGGGAATTGTATCGTTTGAACAATGTACTGCCTGAGTGATATGTAACAAATACTATACTAGTATGTGGAAAACCAACCGATACTCATAACTAGTACAGTAACTACTGGTGCCACCTGTAACACATGTTACCGTGTTAAGAACTCAAAGTAAAAAATGATGATGCACGGTTGCGGGACATGAACAGTACTTAACATGTGTTACAGGTGACACCAGTAGTTACTGTACTAGCTATGTGTTTAGAGTAAAGTAAGTACTGTACCGTTTGATTCCAGTTCACAACTCTCTTTAAATTACGCCAATTCGTCAATGTGTCATGCCGAGAACGGAGAAAGGCCATGTTTCGGTATACCCATAGGCTTACTGATAGCATAAAACGACTAGATACAACTTCATTTTAGAATCGCGTATTAAAGAACTCGCACCAAATGGTTGGCACATCAACTACTGTTATATCCCTCAACCGTGTATCAATAATTATCAGTACTTACTACTTTGTGTTCAAAACATGTGTTACAGGACATGAACAGTAGTTAGTTACTGTACGAGCCATGAATATTGGATGGAAAACACTATTTTTGGTGTTGCTTTAACCAAATTGTTGATAAGTTTTAACTCCTCAATAAATAAGAACAAAACCACATCGTAAAATAGAATTACTCTATTTCCTTGATATGCCAGCAGAAATTACTATTCCTGTGATTCGTCTAATACCCGAAAGGTGCTGTTTGAGATTGATATGTCACGATTCCGAGCGATTTGGTGTTAAAGTAGTTTTATACGTTGTGAGCGTCCTTTGCATACATGATGTCCCATATTAGTAGAAAGGTTTAAACTACGAACAAACACAGTTCTTAGTGCTTATCATTCACCTTCCATATTCGACTTCCATACTCGTAAACATGTGTGGCGAGCTTAAGACAATGAAAATATAGTAATTTAATCCAGTAATGGTTCAAAATACAGATAGTTTGACATTGATGGTGTGAGATGTAAACAACCATTCTTATCATTTTCTTATGCTTGAATTGCGAGTTATTTTATTATAACTAACACTTCGAGATAAAAGAGCTTCTAAGTAAAATATAGCACATATTTATCTTGAAATAATAATGACATTTACATAATATAACAGATGTCGATATGGGACACACTAGATTGCATAACATGAATTATGGATCTTAAATGTGATCATCTGTTAAATTACATGGTGTAAATGGACATCCGTACGTATGAAGGTACCTCCTTGGGTAACGATTTTACGTTTATTACTTCTGTCACTGTCTCAGAAGGTCAGCAAGTATCTCCTTTATTTCGTGCACCCTTTTTCTCTGTTTCATTTTGGATCAATGGCAGAACTTCAAAGCAAATATATTTTCGTCTTTGCGGTGTTGCTGCATTTAATCTTAAATGGTTTTCGGGTAAGTCTCTAAATTATTAATGTTATGAAATTAATTTCTTCAAAGTAAAATTGAATAAATTTGTTTTATTGTATACTTTTTTTCACTGACTGACAATTTGGAACTCGGTATTTCATTAACTTCAGATTAAAAAAATCCTGTACTTATTTTTCTACATATAAAATATATCAACGGTCTACCTGCGCTGACTTGTTACCTCGGATATTTGTAGAGAATATTATTGGTGAGCTATCGGCTCTATTCAACTGTAATATTTTTGAAACTAAGATATGTTTTTTCTAAATGTTGTGCGTTATGGAGCATAATTCTCTACACAATTATCTTTATTTATTACTTTATTGCTTTATTATCTTGCCATTATATTTTCTTCTGATAGCCCCACTATTAGTACAGTCCATTCTGTATCATTTGTTGATACCAAATTATGAATTACATCATTGATTTTTTGGAGAATCAAACAAACATAAAAATAAAATCTACAAAAGAATATTACTAGGCAGAACATCTACCTTTCACATGTCTTTTTTAGAGACCAAACTACTTAAAATCAACACGAATCCCTTAGAGGAGAAGTTTGAAACATACAAAAAACACATACATATTGAAATGTCTAAATGTATAACTGAAATATATCTTAAATTCACACAATTCTGTTTTTAATACAACAAGTTTCTCGTCCATATTGAGTGCAAAGCCTAAGCGGTCTTGTAACGAGTGCATAAGGATTTCAAAACCCTACATACGATTAAGTATCCGTTAACCTATGCTAAGAAAAATATCGTTATGATTAACTTGTGAACTAATCAATTGTTTATCAAAGAAAATATCGGATGAAATTTAAAATGCGAATGTATAAAACACGTAACAATTTCAAGAAACAACTTGAGAAGATATTTCTTTACGATGACAATTTGTTCTTTCAATTCATAAAATAATTCATATTTTCAGAATACAAAATTTATCTCTCCGTCAAAATGACTGCCCAACTAGTATGATAAAATAAATAAAGTTTAGCTTTTGATTTCTAAAAGAACAAATATGCATATGGAAACGATAATTAAGCTTTTGAATACGTTTAATATCTAAATTGCTATATTTAAAACGTTATACTGATATGATCAATCTGTTGGATTTAGTATTCGAAAACAATAATTCCCAACACACAGAGGTATAATATGTCGAAATTAAAGTATTGAAAGGTTTTTACATAAAATGGCAGCTTTACGCAGTATAGCTGATTTTTTTTCTTATCAAAACGAGCTAAGAAAACCTCACTATTGTAACAGTTAACGTTAGAGCAATCAAAGCACTTTCAAATTGGTTTTTCACAAAATTGTTAATATGTTTAGTTTTTACAATATATAACTGATCGAACGAGAACTTGGAAATTTGCTCGCTGGGCAGGTATCTGTATAACATTACACAATAAACGCATTAATGTAACACACTCTTCAATACAGGCAAGTACGTACGAATATATATTGATCAGTTCATCATGTAAATACAAAAGAGGAAATAGAATGTATCTTAAAATGATAAACAATTATTTGCCAATCATCCCCAAAACACCTCATATTTGATACAGGTACTATAGCAACCAATATTTAAATCCAAATATCACCGTTTTATACTAGCATTATACTGAAAAATCGGTTCTATTAGTGTTATGTACAAAATGTTTTTCCTAATCATTCTGTATTTTGTATTGACACTTTTTTTCATGACCAAGCAATATCAATCTTAATGTTCCTTCTTAATATGTATCAACAACTTAATTCCAATCGTTCCCCTTACCATTTTGCGGGTTAAGGTAACACTGTTTGTTCTCCAATGTTTTGTTTTACCTCTGGCGGTCATAGCATCGTATAACACATGTATCTGCTACAAATGTATTTGATTCGGTCATGTGCGTTAATCATAGGAATGATTTTTAACGCATGTCAATGTAATAATCATCAACTAAATGTAAATACTTAAATAGTCGACATATTTGTCAGAATTTTGCACGAAACGCTGCTTTAAGAATACAAAGAAAGTACGACAATTATAGAATAAATTTTATGAAAAGTTAAAGGAAATAAAGTATCATAAAAAAAATCAATGTGAAAAGTTCTTAGTTTTGAAATTGTGCCTGTAGCATCAAAAAGAGCGTCTACTAACCGACAATCAAAAAAAGATTCTTCTAAGATTTTTTTTATTTAAAGTTGTACCAAACCAATGTCAAGAAACTTGTTTATTATCATTACTCAATCATCCCTAACAAAAAACATACATAAATGTATATATCTTCTCGCTGAGCGTTTCCGTTGCAAAGTTCCTGATTCTGTTTATCAAAAGAACAAACCTGTAGAAATGTTATAATTTATGATTTAGAGCTTTCTTGCCCCGTTGTTGACAAGACAAGCTTGTAGCCATCATTTCTTAGTTTCTTCCTTGCAAAGTCTATAATTTAAAAATATTGAAAATGTTACCATACAACACGTGATCACGTAGACAAGAACGGCTATTATTCAAAATCGTGTTGTTTTGAGAGAATCTAGATGATGTTGATTGTCAAGAATTTTCAAAATGGATATAACTTTACAGAAACTCTATACATTGTTTTACGATAAGTCATATTTGAAATTTGATGTGTCTGTTGAACAGTTACCTATCATTTATTTTAAAGTTAACAGATATCGTTTACTTATACACTTAGATTTTATCATAACTACTTTGACAAAAATATCTTTTTGAAGAAGAATTTGTGCACGACTTATGTATCATTAGCTTCTTTCTCCCGACATACTTAATCAACAAATTATCGGATAATCTCAGCACATGTAAACCATGTTATAATTGTCCTGAACCAACGCACAAATAAAATACTAACTAATTCTAATATGTTATATTCAATAGGATAAATGTGATGTTTTACTTTTATGCAATATATCTGAATCATTTCCTCCTTCAACGTAGTATCTTATTTTCTTTCATACAAACTTTGCGTACAGGCGTCAAATGACAATTCCTTTTATATCAAGAGAAAAGAAAGAAAAAATATGTGTCGTTATGATATTATTTGTTATCCTTGATTTAGGATACTTCAGAGAATTACGCCAACCAAAGGTAAAAAAAAAAATATTCATGCACGTTTTGTTAAAAACAAGTATGTGTTTTCATGGGAGCTGGGTTCACGGGGATGTTTTGGGGGGTTCAATATGTAAAGTTGCCGAAAGAGTATCCGCTTTTGCTGATGTGCACACAGGGTAATCAAAATAATTTTCGTTATGGATACGCTAACTTGTATTTTGCTATACATGAGGTTATTTTGATTGAGCGTGAATCGTCATTTTAGCATTTCTCGTAAAAAGTTCGCAATCGTTCCATCACATGTGTTGTAAAAATTGTAATCCTTTTTGTTAGTTTAGGTAATTAACTGTAGATTAGTTGAAAAACAATAATCAGGAAGGAAATAAAGTTCCCATCAAGTGTTAGGCTTTGACCAACTATTTTCTACTGCGATCTTAAACGTGGTTTTGTTTCATTTATAAAAATATAAATTATGACTTTAACCATGTGTTTGTAGGTTACAGATAACTATGTATGATGTATGCACATTGAAAGCCTTAATTATTGCATACGTTCTGAGTACAATATTTCTAAAAAGATCGACATATTTTCTATGATAAAGCAAAAAGTAACAACAAATGTCGTACTCACATATTATACAGTTGTAGCTTTCAGGCGAACGAATGTTGACAATTAACTTCAGTAGCTGGGGCGTAAAACGTAAACGTGTTTTGTGATATTGAAGACAAAAAAAGACCCATTGTGTTGTCGTACTTGTCTAAGTTCATCAAATGGCTTGTACGTATCGAAACAAACAATATTCTTCTTCACAAAGGATGAATTTTTAATTTTTATGCATTTTTGTTGTTCTTTTTTATGGACATATTTTCAAAACTTGGCTATTTTCAAGTTTTTGAGGGTAAATTGCACGTTGTTCCAGTGTATAAGTACATCATTAGCATAATATATCCAGTTTCCCGCTATAGATAATTGCACTTAGCTAACTATACGAACACCACTAGGAGATCAAAGTTTACGAATCATGAATTTTCTTCAAGGACAGAATAAAGTGTCTAATTGTGAAAATATACTACAATTTGATGACTATTGTAACTAGAATACGTTTGCACATAGTTCGAGATTTCTGCAATAATTTCATTTTTTTATTTAATTTTCCAAACATGAAATGTTAAATTATTGAATTACATCGTTTCTGCATAATAGACCTTTCATTGGTGGTAATAGGTTACGGAAGCATATGAGGGACACGAACACATTGCAAAACGTCATAAATCTTAAAATCACCGTTTTTAAGAGATGTTCTTAGTATGCGTAAATGTAAAAATTACCGCTTTTGGTCAATACTATGCAACTTGGGAGCGTGGCAAACAACTTTGGCGGTCATCAAGTTTTTTTTATATTGATAAAAGCCTAATTATATCAGCTATTTTTTTTTAAATTCAAAACACACCTGCAATGAACAACATTCATTACTGCCAAACAAAAATATTATGCGGAAAAATGTACAGTCGGATACATTTTTTTTTAAGGACGTGGGTAAGGTCTCAATTTGTTTTTTATTCCATGGATACCGCTGATGTTTGAACTCTTAATTTTCTTTCAATAATATATTGTAATTTTTCTTTTCGCTTTCTCAGATCATATATCATTCACATTTCGATTAGCATAATGCACAGGGAATGATTACTTTCATCAGCTTATCGTTGTTATGATCGTTTAATTAAGTTAGTGTATGGTGACCTATGATTTTTTTATGTATAGTAATGAGAATAAGACGTATTAGAAGACATGCAAACAGACAAACAGTCATATTTTAAAACAATTAAAGTTATTCAATAAACCTACTATTAATCTTAGCTATGCCTATAAGCAGTAAATTCAACGTTATATAAATATTAAGATTGCAAAACATTAT
>KN887232.1:14044-24378 GCA_000934455.1 Apostichopus parvimensis | reverse complement strand
TATATATTTATGGGGTGTGTGTGTGCTTTGGAAAGTCCAACACAGTGACTCTGGTTTTCTGTCCAGATGTGCGCCCGTGTGTGTTACAATTGCTTTACACTTCACCATATGTTGGTATCATTATATATAGCTTGTGTCATCACGATATATCATATCTACCAAGCTCCTATATATATTTGCGTCTACTTTCTTACATGTTCACGAAGACTTTGTCCATCGTACAATTTAACATGAAAAATAACTAGTATGGAAACATTACAACTGTTACCGCTTCCAGCTCTCTTTGCAACATTTTACTATGTTACTTTGCTACTTTGATACACCGAACTTTATGATTGAAATCAACACTAAAAAGTGAATTAAATTAATTTAATAAATATCACATTCTTGTTCATCTCACACGTACCTTCAAGTTGCTTAACTTCATAGTAGTTGTCGCAAAAGTGAAATAATAGTAAACTTATGATTTTGATATAAATAAAAATATTTTAATTATCTACGATAATATAAACTAAGGTTACCAGACGAATTGTCAGAATTGAAACCTCTCCATTAGAAACCGAAACTTTGACCACTATATTCACATTTTTGAACTCCCGAAAGAAGCTAAAAACTCGTCCATGAAAGCACAACATTTTTACAAAAGCCCAAACATGAACTAACACAGCAACAAACGCACTGACAACCGATAATGACAGCAAACAAACCAACAGTAATTTATTAACGTCTAGTATATGAATTAGAAAACTTCATACAATACAAGAAAATACATCCCCTAATTATTTGCTAATTTCCTTCCAGGTAACAATGCTATGAGAGCAAATCCAGGGCATCGATTTAGTACGCGAGATCAAGACAATGATGGAACGAGTATCGTCGATTGCGCTGATAAACACCGAGGTGGCTGGTGGTATCCAGCCCTTAGTAATACGGGCTCTACCAGTCAATGCTACTCATTCAGCAACCGCGTAGGTACAGGCGACTACGAATACTCTAACTGTGACTGCTACAATCATTATTGTCCTTCTAGCCGTCCACATTATGAATGTGATGATTGTGGTGGTTGTAGTGCGTAATATTACTACAATAAAAGATGCTGTGCAAACAAAAGCCAAGTCTACGAAACAAATGATATAATATGCTATGTGGAAATACCAAATGACTGTTAAACGTTTGACAAAGGGAGCAGTTAGCTCATGGAACTCCATGACGTCTGATACTCTGTCAGTTTCCGAGAATTGCATTGAATTGGACATTTGTTTATTAAAATGGTATCTTTGATGATGACACTGAGGCTACTATAAAACCACCCAAATAAATATAAACAACATCTTGACTATTATGTTTTCGATTATGTTGAACAGAAAAACGTGGGAATTCTATGACGTCGCCGAACTAGGAACGATATCTTATACGTTTCGATGTAGGCCTACTTTCTGGGTTGTTTATTTAGAATATATGAGTGATCAGTTATACTGCCCAGTAGACTCCAGAGTTAAGCGCATTAATATATTCAGAAAGAACACAAACAACTAAAACCACCCTAATGTATACTATATTCACAATTGACTTTCCTTGAAGTGACACAATAAAGTACTACTTAAGCTTTCGATTGTGACAAAAGCTTTTAAATTCACACGAACTTGGTCATAGGCTATATAACTAAAGTTCTAGGCCACTCCGTTAATTAGGTATCTGTCAAAATACATACCCTACGAGAATCACTAACTTTGTCATGAATCTGTATTGCTTTCTTCTCCCTCAATTATCTCCTCCGACCATGTAAGAATATGATATACTTTTTATTTACTTTGTCATCTGCTTTTCCGGAATACATAATTGGTCGTTCTCCAAATTCCTATTCAAGTGCGATAGATACCTGATGATCCCCGCTAACCCCGTTGCAGCTCAGACTTATTATAAACATTGTGTTGATGATAACGCGCTTGGTTAGGGAATCTCCCGGCAAGAAACCCCTGGAGAATTTATGAAGAAAGGCACCTTTCAAGATACTCAAATGAATGGAAGTACACAAAGTGGGGTGGGGTGTGCGTGGCGGGAGGAGTGGGATGGTAGAGGGGGGAAAACATTACCTTTGTATTCCGGCTACACAACTCGGGTATTCAAGAAGAGATGCCGGAGTCCCGTAGATTACTCAGTGATCTGGTGTTTTAATTTCATCTAAGATTACAACAATGAAGAGAGTGTTTTTTTTTGTATTTCACAAAAGGTACACTTTTAATTTATGGAAGAGAGATTCTATGTCGACCATTTATATGTGATATCAAGTTGTCTTTCACTGTAGGGAAAGAGGGGCGTGAAGGAGTTGAAACGTTACGCGTAGTATGTATAATTAGCAAAACTACGAGCCAAACGAGATTGGCAATGAATAAAAACATCAAAATATGTAAAATATCTTGTCATGAATATGAGACAACGAATCAATAAATATAAAACAAGCTATAAGTGTAATAACCGCAGTTCTGTTATCCTTGGACAAGTTTCAGCTCCTTAATTTCTATCCAGAAATCATCATAGTTAAATTTGAGAAAAGGAAGTAAATGCATTAACAAAAAAATTAAATTAAATAAAAAATAAAAATTAAAGACAACTGAAAGAAAACAGAAAATAAACAAAGGTTGTAAAAGTAGTTTAAAACAATGGCTTCCACATATTTGACTGACAGCACCCTACTATCTCTATCATGCTAGACCAGTGCAAATATAAGTAGGATTTTTTTCTGATATATCATAGCAACGAAAAGAAAATGGAATATGAAAAACCGACTGCATTTTAATTCCTTAATATTTTGGACCAACATCGACTTACTTTGATCAAATATAGAAATTGAAGATTAAGATAAATGGACTCGATGTATCATCCTTGTCAATGCCGTCACATTATTGTTGTTTCGTGTTGACATAATTGTTCCTATTAAAAATTATTTGAGGTGATTCATGTACATGTTTGGTGTTCTGGTACTAATTCTACTTATAAAAAGGTTGGTCATTTTCGGACATTTGACATTTACGCGGGTCTTATTTTCATCTCAATAAATGAGATGATATTTTTTTTTCCATTTCACCAGAGCCATTTTCAATACCCCTTATCCCTCATGCATCAGCGCATGAGAGAAAGTTATAACAACGTATACAACGTTCCGACAATGTAATCTAATTGAATAAATGATTACATAAAAAATGACGGAGATTGCTAAAATATAGGTGAAAAAATATGTTTGAAAAATCGCTTATCAATTCCACAAATACATTTTTCATAGAGTATATGATGTAAAGGTGTTCCCCCGATCCATATACCCTCAGGAATCGATTAGAGGGGGCTCTTCCAATTATATTTTGTTTTAGAACTTTAACAGAACCATTTCCAATATCCCATATTCCTAACGTATACCAATCCAACTCATCACTGTACAACTTCATCACTATATATACAAAGGTGGCGTATACGACACTTTAATTCAAAACATCTTTATTCACATACCTTTGATTGGTACTTGACAAATATACATGAATATTCATTATAATATCCTAGTATCGGTGAAAATCGATATGTCCGGTGACATGAATTTGCAAGAAGTATGGGACGCCGAATATTCTATTACCAAGTTGCTACCAATAATTCAAAGTGATTTTTTTTGTGTTAGATGGTGGGACATAACACAAACATAATCACAAATCATAAAAAACACTTAGACGGAATGGGAGAAAATGGTGAAGTACACGAGAGAAATTTAATAATATTCCGACAATGAGTTATTATTGTCGAATTTACTTAAATGTTGCGCCTATCATTTATAAGTATGAGGCGATGGCTCTCCTCCGATATGTCACAGTGATTGTCGTTGAGACCGCCTACTTCCTTGTTGTAATATTACAATTAGAGACACCAAAGACATATGTTTGTATCATTTTGACCAAATAATCATGTACTATACACCCATCGATATCATTCAGTGTAACTCACGGTATATATGCAGGTACAACCATTTGGTTGTTTCTTACTACCAGTAAACATTTTAGTCCAGTGTCAAACATTTTGTCTGACACAGTAAATTTGAATGTGATCTCTTTTAGTAGGCTTATATAATACTTCACTCTAGTCCTCTGTCACCACATTCCGAATGCAATCCTGTAATCACAACTAAGTCATATACCTCTACTAGGTTATATGAGGAAGAGGGCAAATGCTTTAACACAAGAAGTATGAACTCCGATTTCTTGGCACAGATAATTACGTCTGACAATATGGCTTTGTATCATTGTAGTAAAGAATCCAGCCACGATTCGTCATCATTCAAGATGTATTTCCTTGTGATGTCATCATATCGAACACGTGGAACAGTGCTACGTGGCTCAATCACGTGATATTATACGGTTTATAGGTCAATCAGATTCCGTTAAGTATCGTAAGTTGCCAACCACGTTGTTTAGCATATAGTATCTTGTACATACCAGCAAGGAAAATAGAAGGCATTACCTTGTAAATGCTTGTGTAAAGTTAAAGAAGTTAAGGTATTTTGAAATCATAATAAATATCATGGTGTTTATTCAAATTGCGTATGGAATGGGTAGTCCCTAGTCATGATCATTTAAAGTGAATCGTATCATTTGAACAGTTTACTGCATGAGTGATATTGTAACAAATAATGGACTGATATGTGGAAAACCATCCGATACATATAACTAGTACGGTAACTACTGGTGCCACCTGTAACACATGTTACCGTGTTACGAACACAACGTATACATTACTGATGCACGGCTGTGGGACATGAACAGCAGTAACATGTGTCACAGGTGGCACCAGTAGCAACTGTACTAGCTATGTGTTTGAAGTTAAGTAGGTACTGTATCGTTGATTCCAGTTCAAAACTGTCTTTAAATAACGTCAAATCGTCAAACCGAGAACGAAGAAAGGTCATCTTCCGGTATACCCATAGTCCTACCTATAGCATAAAACGACTAGATATTACTTCATTTTAGAATTGCGTATCAAAGGCTGGCACAGGAACTACTCTTATGTCCAACAACCGTGTATCAATCAGTTATTACTACTTTGTGTTTAAACATATGTTACAGGACATGAACAGTACTAACTGTACAAGCCATGAATATCGGGTGGAAAAACAATATTGTTGTTGTAACCAAATTATGGTTAATTATAATATCATTACTCTCTTCAATGATAGGCCAGCCTAACTTACTATTCCTGTGATTCGTCTAATACTCGAAAGGTGCTGTTTGATATTGATATGTCAAGATTCCAAGCGATTTGTGTTAAAGTATTTTAATACGTTGTGGGAGTCCTTTGAATAAATGATGTCCCATGTCAACAGAAATGTTGAAACGACGAACAAACACAGTTTTTAGTGCTTATCATTAACTTTCCATATTTGACTTATTCTTTATTTAACTCGTAAACATATTTGGCAAACCCAAGACGATGAGAATATAGTAATATAATTCAGAAATGGTTCAAAATAAATATCATTTATTGTGTGAGATGGACACAACCATTCGTATCCGTTCCTTGTGCTTGTATTGCGAGTTCTTCCATTCTAACTAAGAATTCGAGATAAAAGAGCTTCTAAGTAAAATAAAGCACATGTTTATCATGCAATAATAATGACTCTTACATAATATAACAGATGTCGATATGGGACACACTAGATTGAAAACATAGATTATGTGACCAGCTGTTAAATTACATGGTTTAATGGACATCCGTACGTATGAAGGTCTTTCCTTGGGTAACGATTTCACGTTCGTTACTTCTTTGACTGTCTCAGAAGGTCAGCAAGTCTCTCCTTTATTTCGTGCAAAATTGTCTTTTTCATTTTGGATCGATGGCAGAACTTCGAAGAAAATATATTTTCGTCTTTGCTGTGTTGCTGCTTTTAATCTTAAATGGTTTTCGGGTAAGTCTCTAAAACATTAATTAAATCAAATCGAGTAAAAATTTACTCGTATATTTTCTTTCACTAATTGACAATGTGTCAATATTTCATTCACTTCAGCTTACAAAAAGACCTGTACTTTTTTTCTACATATAAAATAAAACAACTGTCTACCTGCGCTGACTTGTTACAACAAGTATTTGAAGAGAATATTACGATTGGTGAGCTATCGGCTCTATTCAACTGTAACGTTTTTGAAAATTATATATTTTTTTTACAAATGTTGTGCGTTATCGAGCATTTTGTATCTGTATTACTTTATTGCATTTAATATCTTGTCATTATATATTCTTTTAATAGCCCCCTATTCGTACGGTCCATTCTGTCCCATTTTGTTGATACCCAATTAGGAATTACATCATTCAGTTTCTGAGAATAAAACAAACACGTAAAAAGAAAATCTGCAACATACTTTTTACTCAGCAGAACATCTACCTTGTACATGTCATTAGCAGAGGCTTAACTATTTACAATCAACACGAATCTGTTTGGAGGAAACTTTGAAACACTTGGAAGAATACAAAATACATATACATATTGAAATGTCTAAATATTATAGCTTAAATATATCCAAAATTCACACAATTCTGTTTCAAATAAAAACATGTTTCGCGTCCATCTTGAGTGCAAAGCCATAACGTTTTTGTAACGACAGCATATGAGTTTCGAAACCCTACGTAAGATTAAGTATCTATTAACTTATTCTAATGAAAATAACGTTATGATTTACTTGTGAATTAATAATTTTGTTTATCAAAGAAAATATAGCATGACGTTTTAAAGGCGAATGCATAAAAACAACTTACAATTTCTTCACGATGACAATTTGTTCCGTCAAATCATAAAAGAATTCATATTGTCCGAATACAACCTTTATCTCTCCGTTAAAATGAATGCCCAACTGGTAGGATAAATTGAATAAAGTTCAGCTTTTGATTTTTCAAAACAACAAATATGCATACGGAAATGATAATTGAAATTTTGAATACGTTTAATATCCAAATTGCTATATTTAAAACGTTATACTGATATGATCAATCTGTTGGATGTAATGTTCGAAAGAAGCATAATTCCTAATACAAAGACGTTTAATTTGTCGACATGTTGATGTTTTTTTCGTGTACATAAAAATGGCAGCTTTACGCAATAGAGCTGATTTTTTTTTCAAAACGAACTAAGAAAACCTCAGTACTGTAACAGTTTATGTGTGCAATATTTAACAATCAGGTATAAACTACAAAAACAGTTCATGGATCAATTCAACATTAAGGCATTCCGAGCACTTTAAATTCTCGTTCACAAAAGTGTTAATATGTTAAGTAATACAATATATACCTGACACCAACTTGCACATTTGCTTGCTGGGCAGGTATATGTAAAACATAACACAATAAACGCATTCATGTAACACACTATTCAATACAGGCCCGTAGGCCTACGTAAGAATATATAGTGATCAGTTCATCATGCAAATACACAAGAGGAAACAGAATGTATCTTAAAATGATCAACGATTATTTGCCAAACTTCCTCAAAACACATTATATTTGATAAAGGTAATTTGGCAACCGATATTTGAAAGCCAAATAACACCATTTTATACTAGCATAATACTGAAAAATCGTCTCCAGTAGTTTTATGTACAAAAAGTTTATCTTAATAAATCTGTATTTTGTCATAAAACTTTGAAACATGACCAAACAATTTCAATCTTAATATTCCTTCTTAAAATGTATTAAACCCTAAATTTCAATCGTTCTCCTTACGATTTTGCGTGTTAAGGTAACACTGTTTGTTCCCAATGTGTTGTTTTCCCTCTGGCGGTCATAGCAGCGTATAAACACATGCATCTGTTAACAATATATTCGATTCGTCCTTGTGTGTTTATCATAGGGATGATTTTTAACGAATGTCAATGTAATAATCATCAACTAAATATCAATATTCAAATAGTCATCTTATTTGTTATAAGTTTGCACGAAACGCTGCTTTAAACATGAAAATAATAATAAAGTACGACAAGTAAAGACTAAATGATATGAAAAGTGATAGGAAATAAAGAATAAAGTATAATAACAAAATTAATGTGAACAGTTCTTAGTTTTGAAATTGTGCCTTTAGCATCAGAAAGAGATTCTACTAACCCACAATGATAAAAATTATTCATGGTTAGAATTTGTTTTTAAAAGTTGTACCAAACTAATGTCAAGAAAAAGGAGAACAGTAAACAGACTTGTTTATTAACACTACTCTATCATCCCAGACAAAACAATAATTAAATGCATATGTCTTCTTGCTGAATGTTTCCGTTGTAAAGTTCCTGATTCTGTTTTTCAAAAGAACAAAACTGTAGAAATGCTAGAATTTATAATCTAGAGCTTTCTTGCCCCGTTGTCGACAAGACAGGCTTGTAGCCATCATTTCCTTGTTCTTCCTTGCAAATTCTGTAATTATAAATATTGAGAATGTTACCGTGCAGCACGTGATCACGTAGACGAGAACGGTTATTATTCAAAGTCGTGTTGTTTTTAGTGAGTCTAGACGAGGTTTTCATTGCCAAGAACTTTCAAAATGGATATAATTTTACAGAAACTCTGTAAATTGTTTTACAAGAAGCCTAAACGTTCTTGTAACAAGAGCATATGGGCTTCGAAACCCTACATATGATTACGTATATATTAACCTATTCTAAGGAAAATAACTTTATGATTAACTTGTGAACTAATAATTTGTTTATCAAAGAAAATATCGCATGAAATTAAAAATGCGAATGTATAAAACAAGTAACAAATTTAAAAAAAACGACTTGAGAAAGTATTCCTTTACGATGACAATTTGATCTGTCAATTCATAAAATAATTCATATTTTCCGATTACAAAATTTATCTCTCCGTCAAAATGACTGCCCAACTAGTATGATGAACTAAATAAAGTTCAGCTTTTGATATTTTAAAAGAACAAATATGCATACGGAAATGATAAATAAACTTTTGAATAAGTTTAAGATCCAAATTGCTATATTTACAACTTTATACTGATATGATCAATCTGTTGTATTAATATTCGAAAGAAGTATAATTCCTAATACAAAGACGTTTAATATGTAAACATAGATTTAAGGTGGGTTTTTCGTGTACATAAAAATGGCAGCTTTACGAAGTATAGCTTAATTGTTTTTCAAACAAGCTAAGAAAACCCCAGTATTGTAACAGTTTATATGTGCAGTATTTACTTGGATATTGGCTCGCCGGGCAGGTATCTGTAAAAAATAACACAATAAACGCATTAATGTAACACACTATTCAATACAGGCACGTAGGTCTACGTACAAATACATATTGATCAGTTCATCATGCTACACACAAGAGGAAACAGAATGTATCTTAAAATGATCAACAATTATTTGCCAAACATCAACAAAACACCTTATATTTGATACAGGTAATTTGGCAACCGATATTTGAAAGCCAAATTACACCGTTCTATACTAGCTCAATACTGAAACATCGCCTCCAACGGTTTTATGTTTATGTTAATCATTCTGTATTTAGTCTTTAAATTTTTGTTCATGACCAAGCATTATCAATCTTAATATTCCTTCTTAAAATGTATCAATCTTTCTCCTTACTATTTTGCGGGTTAAGGTAACATTGTTTGTTTTACAATGTATTGTTTTTCCTCTGGCGGTCACAGCATTGTATTACAAAATCATCTGTTAATAATGTGTTCGATTCGGCCATGTGCGTTTATCATAGGGTTGATTTTGACGCATGTCAATGTAATAACCTTCAACTAAATTTAGATCTTCTAATAATCAACATATTAGTAAGAATTTTGCACGAAACGCCACTTTAAAATAAAACTGAAGTACGAAAATTATAACCAACATGTTATTGAAACGGATAAGAAACTTAGAATAAAGTATAATAAAACAAGTCAATGTGAAACGTTGTCAGTTCTGTAATTTGCCCTGTAGCATCAGAAAGATCATCTATTAACCCACAATAATGAAAAGATTCTAGCTAAGATTTTTTTTTGTAAAGTTGTGCCAAACTAATGTCAAGAAAAAGGGAGAATAGTAAAACAAACTTGTTTATTAACATTACTCAATCATCCCAGATAAAACAATGAATAAATGCGCATATCTTCTTGCTGTTCGTTTTCATTGTAAAGTTACTGATTCTGTTTTTCCAAAAGAACAAAACTGTTAAAATGTTATGATTTAGAGCTTTCTTGCCACGTTGTTGACAAGACAGGCTTGTACCCATCATTTCCTCGTTTCTTCCTTGCAAAGTCTATAATTTAAAAATATTGAAAATTTTACCATACAACACGTGATCACGTAGACAAGAACGGC
>KN887232.1:0-13779 GCA_000934455.1 Apostichopus parvimensis | reverse complement strand
TGAAGAAGAATTTTTGCACGACTGGTATATCATTAGCTTCTTTCTCACGACATACTTAATTAACGAATTATCGGATAATCTCAGCACATGTAAACCATATAAGAGTTGTCCTGAACTAACGCACAAATAAAATACTAACTAATTCTAATATGTTATATTCAATAGGATAAATGTAATGTTTTACTTAATTAGACGGATCGAGCATTTTGTGAAATATATCTGAACTATTTCCTCCTTCAACGTAAAATCTAACATTCTTTTATACAAGCTTTTCGCACAGGCGTCAAAATATCACTTCCTTTTATATCAAGAGAAGAAAAGAAAAACAAGTGTTGTTATGATATTATGTGTTATCCTTGATTTAGGATACTTCAGAGAATTACGCCAACCAAAGGTCAACAAAAACTATTCGTGCACGTTTTGTTATGAACAAGTACTTGTATTTTGCTATACATGAGGTTATTTTCATTTAGCGTGAATCGTCATTTTAGCATTTCTTGTAAGAACTTCGCAGTCATTCCATCACATGTGTTGTAAAGATTTTCATCGTTTTTGTTAGTTTAGGTAATTTACTTTAGATTAGTTGAAAAACAATAATCAGGAAGGTAATAAAGTTCACATTAAGTGTCACGCTTTGCCCAAATATTTTCTACTGCGATCTTAAACTTGTTTTTTTTTATTTATAAACATATAAATTATGACTTTAACCATGTTTTTGTAGGTTACATATTACTCTGCATAACGTATACACATTGCAAGCCTTAATTATTGCATACGTTCTGAGTACAATATTTCTAAATAGATCGACATATTTTCTATGATAAAGCAACAAGTTGTAACAATAAATGTCGTACTCACATATGATACAGTTGTAGCTTTCAGGCGAACGAATGTTGACAATAAGCGTCAGTAGCTGGGGCGTAAAACGTAAACGTGTTTTGTGATGTTGAAGACAAAAAATATCTATTGTGTTGTTGTACTTGTCTAAGTCAATCAAATGGATTGTATGTATCGAAACAAACAATATTCTTCTTGACAACGGATGAATTTTTAATTTTTGTGCATTTTTGTTGCTCTTTTTTTGGACATATTTTCAAACTTTGCTATTTTCAAGCTTTTGAGGCTAAATTGCACGTTGTTCCAGTGTATAAGTACCTCATTAGCATAATATATCCAATTTCCCGCTATAGATAATTGCACTTAGGTCACCCTCCGAACATCACTAGGAGATCAAAGTTTACGGATCATGAATTTCCTTCATTTCTTTTCAAGAAGGACAGAATAAAGTGTCTCATTGTGAAAATAGAATATAAAATTTGATGAATATTATAACTAGATTACGTTTGCACATAGTTCGAGATTTCTGCAATAATTTCATTTTTTTTGTGAACAGAAAATGTTAAATTCTTGAATTGCATCGATTCTGCATAATAGAGACCTTTTCATAGGTGGTAATTAATTACGGAGGCGTATGAGGGACACGAACACATTTTGCAAAATGTCATAAATCTTAAAATCACCGTTTTTAAGAGATGTTCTTAGTATGCGAAAAGGTAAAAATGTAAAAATTACCGCTTTTGGTCAATAATATGCAACTTAGGAGCGTTCCAAACAACTTTATATTGTTAAAAGCCTAACTATATCAACTATTTTTTGTTAATGTCGCAACACACCTGCAAAGAACAACATTCATTACTGCCCAAAAAAATATATTATGCGGGAAAATGTACAGTCGGATACATGTTTTTTGTTAAGGATGTGAGTAAGGTCTCAGTTTGTTTTTAATCCATGGATATCGCTGATGTTTGTTCTCTTAATTTTCTTTCAATAATATGTTGTAAGTTTTCTTTTCGCTTTCCTCAGGTAATATATCATTCACATTTCGATTAGCATAATGCACAGGGAATTATTACTTTCATCTGCTTATCGCTGTTTTTATCGTTTAATTAATTTAGTGTATGGGGACCTAATGAGAATAAGACGTATTAGAAGCAGACATATAATCATATTTTCAAGCAATTAAAGCTATTCAATAAAATCTACTTTTAATCTTATTTATGTTTATCAGCAGTAAAATCAATGTTAAATAAATATTATGATTGCAAAACATGATATTACTGCTTTAGAATGAGAAATTTATTTTCTTATCGCCTATTTCTATAATAATTTACAAGTTGGAAATTGTTCGTTTATTTGAGTCAAAAGGGAAATCAGATTTTATTTTAATGAGCTATAAAATTCTGTTCTGTATATTTAAACTTAAAATGATAGGATCTGTTAAAGTAAAGGTGTAATAGATTGGAAAACGTCCTGTATTTTGTGATACATTGACCTTCGTACAACCTTCTTAACTCGATATTGTTTCTTTAGAATGTACTTTACTTAATCGTACATTCCCTTCATTTTTTTGTTACTTCAGATTTCGTCAAGCACAAGAGTCAGAGATTCAAGTAAGTTTTCGTTCTGTAGGGGTAACGATTAATATAAACTACCGAAAACTAACCAATTAACAGAAATTTGTTATCTAAATAATAGTTCGGAAAAAGTTTAATTTACAAAGAAACCATATAGATGTTAATACTTCATATGTGGTACTTTCTCCTATTTCAATTTGTAAGATAAATAATGACTTACAATTCTCAATAATTTCCTTGTACTGTGTAATGAAGTAGTTGAAGCGCTGATTGGGGTAAATTGTAGATACTCAGGGATAATAAAACTGAAAGAAATACAAGTCATTCGTCAATGTCTATTTCAAGCAATAAAGATAGTTCCGATTATATGTATTCATACTTGTTAGTCATTTGTGCAAAGTAAGTTGGCCTGACGTTTCGATCCTAGCAAGATCTTCTTCAGAGGCTAAATGGCAAGTTTCTGTAACAGAAGGGACAAAACACGCACTTTGTTTATACCTTATATACTGTAGGCTCATTCAATAATTTGGCACTTTCAAATCTCAGGTTGGTGCTGATGAACGTTAGATTGTTGTAAGCTGAAAATAGGTCCAAAGCATACCCTCATGTCGAGGAAAGCTATTACTAATCATGTTTGCTTCTGTGACCATGTCGCCACAGAGTCACGGTAGTTCTTTGCGTTAGATTTTCATTTCAAATGAAATATACTTGCTTATATTAGCCTCCATGAATATTAGCCGAAAATGATTGAATACACTTTCTTATGGTTCATAGTAGTTACCACGCCATGTTTACTGTGTAGTTTAAACAAATCCCTTGCAATGTAGCCATATATTATATTTCTCTTGAAATAATTCTTTACATATGGAACTGTATCTGCAACAGTTTTACGAATTGTTCTTATCTTCTTCTTCACATTATCTTGGTGCTAGACTTGCAGTATTTTCTATTCCAAACTCCGGAATATCCAAGGGATTGTCATGAAGTACTTAACCAATGTTCTCCTACCAACGCCAAATCCGGTGTATACCTGATTAAGCCTGACCAGTATCCGGAAACATTTCAGACATATTATGATCACAACACTACATCTAGAGGTTGGACAGTAAGTAATATATTTCAAGACGTGAACACTTACAATCACAGACGTTACTCTCGAAGACACATTTTCGTTTTACAGAGCGTCGGATGATATATCTTGTACGATGTATGAATATTTGAAACCTAATATCGGAAAAAAAAATACTCAATATAATTACATTGAATTTTAGTACGATTAGAAAACTTGTATTCTGTGCACACCTATGATAGTGATCTAAATATGTATAAAGATAACCTATAACGCAACATCACAAATGTGTTCTATCCTATTCGTATTTCTTGATGTGAGCCGCAAAGTGTGCCTATAAGGTTAAATCATATGAAAATGAATTCTATCCGTTAGTTGTATACCTATCTTTTGAATTTTTCAGGTCATACAACGACGTGTTGATGGATCCATCGGTTTTAATCGAACCTAGGAAGAATACAAAAACGGAATTGGTTTCTTAGGTAGTGAATTTCTGATTGGTAATGAAAAGTTAGCTCATTTGATAAACCAGAAGAGGTACCAGCTGCGCATCGAGCTAGAGAATTATGCAGGCCAGTCATATTCCTTGACATACGACAACTTTCGCATTGCCGATGAATGGGGGAATTATTCTATAGCAAGTCTTGGGGGTGTCGAAGGAATAACAGGTTAGACTTTTTTTAAATTATTTTCTCCATATGTTTGTAGTCAAAACGGAAAATAAAAAATGCATACAGAAAAGTTTAATTGGAGGAAATGATGATCATACACAACTATATTTGAAAATACTTGAAATTGTAATATTATTTTGTATGTGTGACATAAGTGAGTATAAGTTGAATTAGCCTTAACAATACAAAATCCGGCTTGCATTTGATCCTATTTTAACAATCAGCAAATTTTCTGAGCGGCCAGATCATTACAATGGTAACACGATTCGCTAATAACGTAATGTCATAACAGTGAGCTAACACTTCAAGCTAGGATTAACTTGTTGTGGTTTCAATTTCCCAGATTTAAACTTCACCTGGTGCTCATCCAACAAGGATAATTATGACAATACATGTGAAAGAACTTGTGAGAATCCAAACGATTGTGTCATACCGGATCCAGCGGATCCAGAGAGATGTCTTTGTACAGAAAACCACATGTTTCTTGGAGACAGCTGCATACCTCAAGAGCAATGTGGCTGTTACGTCCTAGGGGAAGACGTCGTATTAGCAGTAAGTTTATTTAATGCCGTAGACAAATCTTAATACATAACATGAAAAGTACACTATAACATAAAATCTTTCAATTGATTGACCTTACTTTTTAATTTATCTGTTATTAATTCTCATGATTATTGATGATATTAATATTCACTTCCATTTCGGTTTTATATGTTCTTGCAAAAGTCTTCTAATTGAGACCTAGCAAAATACATGGCATCCAAAGCAATTACACCCACAATGATAAACTTTACCTAATATATATGAAACGCTCACGACCATTTAGTAGTAGAAAATCAGTTTTACTCAAAGAGCGTTACCAAGCGTTGTACCAAATAAAGTGAACGTTGATATGAACTAAGGTTCCCAGACGAATTGTTAGAACCTCCCAGAAATAATTGGAACTTGGATTACTATCTTCAAATTTGTAAACTCCCAAAGAAAGCTCATAAACTCGTACATTAAAGCTCAAACAATTACGTAAGCCTAAACATTAACTAACACAGCAACATACGCACTGACAACTGATAATTACAGCAAACGAACCTAAAATGGTTTAATAAGATCTAATATGGATATAAATGAATAAAAACTTAATTCCCTAACTATTCGCTAATTTCCTTCCAGGTAACAATGATATGGGAGCAAATTCAGGACATCGATTTAGCACGCACGGTGAGGACAATGATGGATCGAGTAACTTCGACTGCGCAGAAAAACACCGAGGTGGCTGGTGGTATCCAGACGAAAGTAATACGGGCTCTTCCAGCAACTGCTACTCATTCAGCAACCGCGTAGCTACAGGTGGCTACGATTACTCTGGCTGTTATCGTTATTATGATTATTGTCCTTCTAGTCGTCCACATGTTAAGAGTTTACCTTGTTATTATCAATGTTACTATTATTACTGCTGCGCAAATAAAAATCCGGCCTATGAGACAACTTTCTATTCCTGCGGCTATTCCAATCTCAACGGTGACTACTCTTTCAGCGATATCCGCGGTATCTTCTGGAAGGATCTTCACGGTTCTGATTTCGGTATCACAACAACAACAATGAAAATACGGCCAAGTCAATGACAAAACAAGCAAATTTGAAGTCTACAACGTAAAATGGATGGGAAACGGTTGGCGATATTATAAAATAAATTAAATAACGTTGGACGTATTGAAAGTAGCGGAGTTTGTGTAACTAGAAGATTTAAGCGAAGGAAAGAGACCCGATGCACATTGTATAGCCATTATATCATGTGCATTATCCTCAACATTGATCTGGTATACCGAATGTAGATCATCTGTAGACTTGCAAAGATAAAATATGTTATGAGGCAAAATAGCTCATGGAACTCTACGACGTCTGATGCTCAGTCAATTTCCGATAATTGCATTGAATTAAAACTGTGTTTATTAAAATGATATCTTTGAAGATAACACTGAGAATACTATAACATTATGCAAATAAAAATATATGAAAACATAGAACCAATATTTTGACTACTGCTTTTGCCGATTATATTGTATAGAGGCAAATGGCAGTTTTATGACATCGTCGAACTAGGAACGATATCTGATACGTTTCGATATAGGCATACTTCTGGGTTGTATATTTAGAATGTTTGAGTGATCAGTTCTACTGCGTAGTAGACTCCATAGTACATCGCACTGATATATTCACAAAGAACACGACCAACAGAAACCACAATTGACTATCCTTAAAGTGACACAATAAAGTCTTACATTAGCTTTAGATTATAACAGAAGCTTTTACATTCACACAAAGTTTGTCATAGGCTATATATCTAAGGTTCTAGACCACTCCGTTAATTAGATAACTGCCAAAAACACATACTCCACCAGACTCATTAACTTTGTTATTAATCTGTATTGCTTTCTTATTCTAAATTATTTCCATCGACCATGTGAGAATATGTTATCTATTTATTGACTTTCCCATCTGCTTTTCCGGAAAGCATAATTTGGTCGTTAAACATTGGTCATAAACATTGTTGATAACATGCTAGGTTGAGGAATTCTATCAATGTGAAACCCCTGGAGAATTTATGAAGAAAGGCACCTTTCAAGATACTCAAAGAAATGGAAGTGCACACAGTATGTGTGTGTGGAGGGGGGGGGGAGGTGGCGGGAGCACAGTGGTATATTGGGGGGGGGGCCTTGTCCATTGTATTCCGACTCCACATCTCAGGTATTCAAGCAGAGATGACGAAGTCCCGTAGATTACTCAGTGATCTGAGGTTTTCATATAAGATTACAACAATTATAAGAGGTTCTATTTAATTTCACCAAAGATACACTTCTGATTGATAGAAAAGAAATCCTGTGTCGGTTTTTCAATTTAGGGAAACAGAGGCGTGCAGGAGTTGCCACGCTACGGGTAGTTTGTATATATGGCAAATCTACGAGCCAAACGAGATTGGCAATGAATCAGAACATGAGAATACGTCAACTATCTTGTCATAGAAATGAGACAACAAATAAATAAATATAAAACAAGCTGTAAGTTTTATTCACCGCAGTTTTGTTATCCTTTGAAACATTTCAGCTCTTTAATTTCTATCTAGAAATCATAATAGCTAAAATTGAGAAAAGGAAATAAAAGAATTTAAAAAATAAATACAAATAAAAGACAAGTCTAAGATAACAGCAAATAAACAAAGGTTGAAAGAGTATTAAGTTTATAACGATGGCTCCAATACCCACATATTTCACTGAGAGCACCCACTCTCTCTATCCTGTTAGACTAGTAAAAACATAACTAGGATTTGTTTTCTGAAATATTATAGCTTTGTGTTCATTTATTGATGTCAAATATTACAACGAAAAGAACATGCGATATGAAAAACCGACTCTTATTTTATTGCTAAATATTTGGAACCAACGTCGACTTACATTGAACAAATATAAAAATTAAGAACAAAGATAAATGTACTCGGTGTATCGTCCTTGTCAATGCCGTCAAAATAATCTTGTTTCGTGTTAATATCATCTTTCTCAATCAAAAATGTTTTAATGTGATTTATATACATGTATGGTGTTCTGGTACTAATTCAACTTGAAAAAGGTTGGTCATTTTTGGACAGATTGACATTTACACGGTTCTTATTTTCATCTCAATGAATGAGATGATATACCTTATTCTCATTTAAGTAGGTTTATGGGTATATTTTTGGGAACTTAACCAGAGCCACTTCCAATACCCCATATCTCTCACGCATCAGCTTATGAGAGAAAGTTATAACAGTGTATACAACGTTTCGACAATGTAATCTAATTGAATAAATTATTAAATTAATATTGACGGATATTGATAAAACATAGGTGAAAAATATGTTTGAATAAACGCTTATCAAAACACAAATAAATATTTCATAGACTATATGATGTAAAGACACTATCCCGATCAATATATCATCCGGATAGAAGGGGATCTTGTAATGTTATGTTATGTTAGTACTTTAACAGAACCATTTCAAATATCCCATTTCTCACGTCAATGTCACTCATCACTGTACAACTTCATTAGTATATATACAAAGGTAAAGTATACGACACTTGAAAATCAAAGAACTTTATTCACTTATATTTGATGGACAATACTTACATGTTAATAGTCATTGGTATATCCTAGTATCGATGCAAAATCGATATTTCCGGTGACAATAACATTTGAAAATCTGCCCTTTAGTAAGACTGCCACTGGTCACTTCTGCACCTTTCAAGGTTATTAGTCTAGAACATTAGCCTGTGTGTTACGTTATCAATTAACCAAGCCTAGTAATGTGAACGAGCAAGGACAAGTCACTTATGCAGCTCACATTTCCCCCGATCTACTGCGAGAGCCCATTAAAATGCCCGAGGCAGGTACACTGCTGTAGCATATGGCGGGCCATCAGTCTCAAATAGTGGGGAATCGACTTATACCGATTTAAATCGACATATACCAATTTCCTTCTACTTATACCAGTTTCTAGCAGCTTTACCTGACTTCTACCTATTTAAATCGACATATACCAGTTAAATTCTACATATCATCGATTTAAATCGACATATGCCAGTTTAATTCGACATATCATCTATTTAAATCGACATATACCAATTTAAATCGATGATAAGTAAAATAAATCGGTATATGTCAATTTAAATCGACATATACCAGTTTATATCGATGATATGTCGAATTAAATCGGTATATGCCAATTTAAATCGACATATACCAATTTAATTCGACTTATACCAGTTTTAATCGACATATACCGATTAAAATCGACATATACAAATTTATATCGATGATATGTAAAATAAATCGGTATATGTCAATGTAAATCGACATCTACCAGTTTAAGTCGATGATATGTCGAATTACATCGGTAGAAGTCAATTTCCATGGAATTATACCAGTTTCTAGCAACTCAAATTGACATATACCTATTTAAATCGACATATCATCGATTTAGCTCATTAACATATTCCAAATCCCGATTTCGGCGATGATTGACATGTGGAGATACATCACGTGTAGGAAGCTCTTCCAATTAAATTTAAACATAATCATGTAGCCAAACTGTAAGGTGGATTATGTAGACCTATTTTTTTTTTCAATTTTATCTGAGGATTATTTTCACAGTATGTATAATTGTTGAATGGTAGACTTAGTCAATATCACATATTTTTATATTTATTCTTTTTCAAGATTTCGCCTTTAACATTTGATAAATCTCTAAAACTCTCCTATCAAGCAACATTGATGACGACATTGGCTCCTCGGGGTAGGCCTAAATAATCAATGTTAATTTGTGTTTGTTTTCAAAATAAAATAACTCAACCTAGTGATTTTCCTTGTACTTCATATCAAGAACACACAACTTCATGACATTCAACACCATTTAACTTTGGCAAATTTGTAACACATTGTAAACATTAAATCTTATCATTTTCCAATGGTAGACAATATAGTCCAGTCACTTTAATTGATGGACCTCAGCTATTCAAAGGGTCAATTCTTAAACCTTAAACGAAGATATACATCCTGGACTGATAATAGTGTTTGTTAACAGTCTACACCATACCAAAACTAATTTTCCGTCTAAAGTCATCACTTAATGAACCATTTACATCACTAAAAGTGATGATTATCATTTCAATTGTGAGTTGTACTCCTTTATCGTATGACGTTTAGACTTTGAACCCTTTATACAGGTAAATAGGTTTTTATGTTTTAAATTGTAAAACATTTCATATTTTTATTGTTGATCGAAGTCTGAAATTAAACATAAATTTGTAAGTAAATTGAAACACAACTTGGTCCACTATGCACTCATTCTTAATTTATGTATTCATTGTATTTCAATAATATACAAAATTTAAGATATATTAGTGATGGCATACATAGACAACATAGTTGCCAAGTTGTTTATTTTTTCCCCTTTTTCATGTATGACGTCAGATAGTTTGTGCTATACTCTACTTAGTATATAAACAATACCTTTGATAGGCTTATCAACGGAACAATCTATGAAGCTGAGAGTCGGATAAATGTGATTCGTTACATTACCATAATATTATATATTTTCTTTAGATATGTAACTTGCCCTTAGTATTTCATTTGCATAATAAATCAAATTTTCCCCTATAGATATGCGCACTTATGTTACATTAAAAGATACCACTAGTAGGTCAAATTTCGATTACATCGTTTCAGCATAGTGTATACCTTTTCCTTGTTGGCAATATTTTACGAAGGCAAATAAGGCACATGCACATTGACGACTTACACACATTGCAAAACGTCAAAAAATTTCAAATTACCGTTTTGACGAGATGGTCTTAGTGTGCGAAAGAGTAAAAATTGCACCCAACATGACAGAACATCACAAATCTGATAAATACCGTGTTTGCACCTAAATATTAACTTACAAGCGTGTCAAACAACGTTGGCAGTCACCAGATATCCTTTATATTGATTAGAGCCTTATCATATCAGTAACTTGATTATTTATAATTCACAACACACCTGCCACGAACGAAATTCTTTACTACGAAAGATATTTTGCAAGAATATGTATTGTCGGATATATGGTTTAATGGTCGTAAGTTCTCAAGTTGTTTTTCATCGATGGATAAACGCTGATGTTTGTATTGATTGAGATAATATCCTGTAAGTTTTCTTTTTACTTTCGCAGATAATTAAATCATTCAGATTTCGATTAACATGATTAAATAGATTGATATTACTTTACATCTACTGCTTTTAAATTCGATTTGGTTCAGAAAGTGAGTTTATGGTGACCTATTATTGTTTATGGATAGGTAAGGAGAGAAATAGAAGTATGAGAAGAACTTAAAAGCAGTGATACGACATATACTCTTATTTTCAATCGATAAAGGTTATTCAATAAAACTTTTTTTCTCAGCTTACGTATGAGCAGTAAAATCAATGTGAAAACTGTTACAAATTGTTATTTTATTTTAATTATCTATAAAATATAACAATTATGTTCGGTAGATATACAATTAATATGATGAGAACTGTTAAAGTGAGGGAGTAATGTATTGGTGGATGTCCTGTATTTTGTAATGCTTTGACCTTCGTAAAACCTGGTTAACTTGAAAATGTTTCTTTTGAATGTAATTCATTTAATCGTGTATTCGCTTTCATTTTTTTCTTACCTCAGATATCGCTAACCACAAGAGTAAACAATTCAAGTAAGTTGTCATTATGTTAGTCTTAATGCTAAACTCCCGGTAAGGGTTAATGTATACTACCGGTAACTAACCATTAAAACAAATTGAGTATCTAAGTAACTCCTCGAAACAGTTTTATTTAGAAAGGATCTATCCAGATGTACTTCACATGTGAAATTCTTCCCTTATTTCAATTCGACGAAATTGACTCATGTGGAATTAATCATTACTAGCTTCATTTTATGAAATATCTTTGTAAAATCTCGTACATTTATAAATAAAACTTGTAGTTAATAATACTTGATGGATTTAGTGAACTCACAGAAAAATGTTAGAATGTTGTCAATAAAAAAGTGTATTTCAAATACAAAACAAATCCTGCAATTAGCCGCATTGAGTTTTAGGTCAAAATTTATTTAACACATGTTCTTATGGTTTATAGTAGTTACAACGTCATTTGTACTACGCAGTTTAAACAAAGCTATTGCAACGTAACCATATCATATTTCTGTCGAAATAATTCCTTACACATAAAGCTCAGTCTGCAACATTTTAACGTTTTGTTATGATCTTATTCTTAACATTATTGTGGTTCTAGACTTGCAGTATTTTCTATTCCAAACTCCGGAGTATCCAAGGGATTGTCATGAAGTACTTAACCAATGCTCTTCTACCAACGCCAAATCCGGTGTATACATGATTAAACCTGACCAGTACCCGCAACCATTTCAGACATATTGTGATCACAACACTACATCTGGAGGTTGGACAGTAAGTGATAGATTTGAAGACGTGTACACAAACAATCACATATGTTACTCTCCAAGACGTTGTAGGACACATTGGAATTTTCAGTCCATTTGGGGTTTAATATGTGTCGGATGATATACCTTTTACGACGTTGAGATATTTTAAGCCTAATATCGGTAACAAAGCTACTGAGTGTTGTAATTAAATTGAGTCAAATTATTTAATTCGTTTTTCTGTGCATACCTAGGCTAGTTTAGCTATGCATAAATATAGGATATAACATCATGAATGTGTTTTATCCTTTCCGTATTTCCTGAAGTGAGCAGCAAATTTTGGCTATACGTTAGAATCACAAGAGAGTGACATATATCCGTCAATTGTCTACCTATCTTTTGATTATTTAGGTGATACATCGACGTGTTGATGGATCCATCGGTTTTAATCGAACCTGGGAGGAATACAAACACGGTATTGGTTTCTTAGGTAGTGAATTTCTAATTGGTAATGAAAGGTTAGCTCACTTGATAAACCAAAAGAGGTACCAGCTGCGCATCGAGTTGGAGAATTATGCAGGCCAGTCATATTACTTGACATACGACAATCTTCGCACTGCCGATGAATGGGGGAATTATTCTATAACAAGTCTTGGTGTTGCCAAAGGAACAACAGGTTAGATTGTTTTTAACATTTTATCCATATCTTTGTACTCAAAACGAAAATTGAAGAATGCTTAAAGAAAAGTTTCAACAAAGAAAACGGATAACATCCACAACTTAATATATTGATTAACATAGTATAATACTTGGAGCTAAAATGTAATATTAGTTTATGTTTGACAACAATATGTATAGGTTGAAGGAGCTTCATATGTATAAAACCTTAATTACAGTTAAAAATCAGCAAATGTTCCGAGAGTCCAGATCATCACGATGGTAAGAACGATTCGCTAACAGCGTAATGTCATAACAGTGAGTAAACACTTCAAGCTAGGATTGCTGTGGTTTCATTTCCCCAAGATTTCAACATCACCTGGTGTTCAACCAACAAGAATAATTATGATAAAACGTGTGAAAGAACTTGTGAAAATCCGACTGATTGTGTCATACCGGATCCAGCGGATCCAGAGAGATGTCTTTGTCCAAAACACCACATGGTTCTTGGAGACAGCTGCATACCTCAAGAGCAATGTGGCTGTTACGTCCAAGGAAAATGCGTCGTATTAGCAGTAAGTTTATTTTGATGCAGTTCATAAGTCTTAATAAATATTATAAAAAGTACACTATAACAAAAAGTCTAGGATATCAATGGAATGACATTATTTTTTTCCTCGCTGTGTTATTAATTTTAATGATTATTAATGATAGTGATTTTTATTTCCATTTCGGATGTACATATTCTTGCACAAGTCTTCTAATTTGAGACCTAGCGAAAATAAAAGGCGTCCAACGCAATTACACCCATAAGGATGAACTTTACTTAATATATTTAAAACGCTTATGACCGTTTAGTAGAAGCAATTTCAGTTTGTCCCAAAAGAGCGTTACATATCGTCCCTTGTTTCGCGTACCGGCGAATACGCATTTTGGCCAAAATGAGATGTGCATGTGTTCTGCCTATTTCGAGTGCGTAGATTCTAA
>KN887231.1:35051-47698 GCA_000934455.1 Apostichopus parvimensis | reverse complement strand
ACTGCAATGTGGAATTTGCAATGCAAAAGGTTATCATCAAGTGAGTTATGTAATACAAATATGTGGTGACGTCATGTACAGTTTGGCGAATGACAAGCTATTTCGGTTTTTGTTTTAACAGAACAGCATAGATTCCAATCATACCCCAGTTGACAAATATAACCATGCATGTATAATTGCGTTTGACGACAACAAATAAAAGCGTTTATAAATGTATAGGCTTACACAAAATATATTTGGTTCTTAAAAGTAACCTTTTAGCCTAACGTAGAAATTGCATTCCAGAAACAGACTAGGTTAAACACGTGCTGCGATAGGATATTGTGTGGACACTAACATTCCCTATTTACATAGTATTACATCAGACAACATGCAATGACATATAGTGATGTAACGTGTCTCCCGGTTTCCCTAAAATTCGAACATCTTTCTAACATTATATAGTTCTGCCGACAGGTCCTAATTTGCAAATGTTTCAGAAGGGCAAACGTCAGACATCTTTAGACCTATATATATATAAATCATGAAGAGACACTAACAGGAATATTATAACATTAAAGTTTATACCATAAAATAAGTACAAATATAATAAAACAGCAAAGAAATGTTTGGTTAGAACAGAATTCGGACCGTCCAGTGATTTTGTAAGTCTGAGTTGACTGGTTCGATTCCCTCCCTGATCATTCTTTATCCTTTTCAAACAACTTTAGACCTATCATGAAAAGGCAAGCAGAACAAAAACTATGACTATGGGACCAGGGTGTTTTAATAACCCAACAACACATCTTTCTTTGATTGGGTTAAATAGTATACAAATAATGAATGGTTATGAGTGCAATAGTGCAAATATTTCATGAGTTGAAAGATGGAATGTTCCATTCAACGAGGCGCAGCCGAGTTGAATGGAACAAATTTCATCTTTCAACGAATGAAATATTTGCACTATTGCACGAATGGAAACCATTCATTATTTGTTTTATACAACATATTATATTAAGATGGGTAAAATGCATTCATGCAACAGATTGTTTTGAACAGACAGGTTTCTCTGCTCTCTTACCATTGAAAAAAGTGCTACCAAAAAAGTATAACCCATGGTTCTATTTCATAGAGTGGAATAGAGCGGATTTTGCATGCAATCAACGAGCAATTGACCAATCAAATGACCAGAATACAATTAGGTGTTGTATAATTCATGTTGTTAGAGCAACCATCATGGCATGAATGGTCTTTATGTTCAAATTACGTACACTGCAGGTACAGGGAAACATTGTCTGCAATATTATCTATTTCTTCTCGAAGTAAACATATAGATTTGTACACCACTATAGGACACAATCACGGAATTTAAATTAATTACACGGGTAGGGAAATATTAATACGGTAATGTTATAGTTGTATTTCTTTGTTTGATTTTTCTCGCAGGCTACGGTTATATTGATTTTGACGACGAATCAAATATGCTGTTCTCGCCTCTATCTTACTCCCTCTTCTCTGGATCGACACTAGCTTTAGTCGGAATTCAAAAGGGTAAGCATAATAAGTGAAACTTTCTGCTGAACTCAAGCGATCCTCCCCTTTAATCCTTACCCCTCCACTCCCCTCCCCTCCAAAACTTGTTGTGTAGACATTAATCTCAAAGGCAGTGGGACATCGACTGCAGTGACATAAAACATGCATAATCCTTTTCTAACGAAGCAATAAGGAGGGGAGAGAGTGTATTCAAAGACAGTAAAACGTCTGTTGAACTGCGGTAGTTTTACTATTATATCGCCCCGATAAAATATCTACGCGGTATTTCGCCAAATGTACTGAGCGAATCGTCTTTAGACCATATTTACATTTGTGTATAACTCTATAGTGCATCGAAAGGATATACAATAATTTAATCTTTTCTCTTTAGGGGTTGTTAGTAGAGGTACTGAATATGCTATCACCGTCACCGTGGAAACAACTGATGGTCAAAACAGTACAGCGAAGGCTTATTTAACCGTCAGGTCCGGGCCGACTTCATGTGATTTTACGGTCCCCGATCACGAAGAATTAGACGAGGTAAGGGCATGGATGTGCCGTTTGTCGAAATGATTCCGTGTCAGAATCAAAGAAAACAGAAATAATGTAACTAAAACTTAAAACACTAACTGGGCGTGATCCCTTGTTTCATGGTATATTTAAGGTACTGTGGCTTCTGACTGGCGCCCACAGCAAAGGAATGGATATATAGGAATCACCACCAAATGAGGGCTGAATATATAGCTCACTAGGTTTAGAGCGCCGGGCTTGTAATTCAGAGGTCACTGGATCGAACCTCGTTCAAGCCATAGATTTCTTTGCCTTTTTACAATACAATACAATTAAAATTGAAATTAAAATATAATAGTAGAGAATTCAGGGAGATGCATCCAACGTTCAGAAAGCGCTGAAACATTTGGTCTTCAGGTTGACTATTTTTATGCGATTGACTATTCTTTAATTTGTCGTGTGCTCAGCCTCTGAGAGGGGACGGGAGGGGAGGGGAGGAGGTCAAATCGAAGGGAGTGCACGAAGATTTCAGTGTACAAGGTAATGTTTTTATACATTTTAGAAAATGATTTATTGATGTCGGTAATACAATGAATGTGCACCCTTAACAGACAGTAATAGAAAATAATAATTTCGTTTTCATATTTTCATATTTTATTTTCTTGCCGTAAGGTCGTCTTTCTTATGGAAAACTGCGTGACGTCAGCAGATGCCTACCCTCTCAGCTTCCAACTATTTGTTGAGAAATCGGACGGATCGTACGAGGCGGTAACCGAAAAGAAATCGGAACCGAGTATCAACGGAATCGGAAAACCGAAACTGGATAGTAGTGATACCAGAACTTATCTCATGAATGTTAGTATATTTTCTTCTAACAAATTTTTAGATCACAATTTAATTACTAATCGGTTTTTTTGCGGGAGGGGGGGGGCGGGGGGGGGTGTTGCTGGGAAAATAAAAGCAGGGAACGCACGACGCCGATCCACGTGTCCAACCTATAGACGAACTGATGTATGCATGTCACTGCATTGGTACAACCGATTTAGTTATATACACATGTGACACATTAAAATCCATCGGTATATTGGCCCAAAATGATATCGCAGTAATCGTGCTAAACAGTTTCTAAAAGTTTTCTATAAGGTGCTTACCTCGAGACACTGACTCTCCAGTCTATATCCTATAGCCGTTGAGTGAGGGTAAAATGACTCTTGGAATTTGAGCAGGAGTGACCATTACCTGACTTCCTAGCTTATTTGGGACATGACTTATGATTGCCTTTAAAAATGTGTGTGTAATCATACAACCCACTAAAAAGTGGAACATGTTGGCGTATTGATAGTTCTTCGGTTATGATACATAGTCATAGCTGTAACAGGTTGTTGTACGCATAGTATCAGAATAATAATAATATACATGTTACATGGCAGCACTGGCTAATTACAGCGGTCTGTCGAATATATTAAAGAAAACTGGGTGGGGGGGGGGGGAAGGGGAAGGTAATATCTTTTCAGTGCAAGGTTTCATCGTTAATATAATAATATACCTCCTTTATTTCGAGATTAAAGATTTGAAACTTGTAATGACTTAGCTTAAGCTTCAGCATAATATTTTTGTCTTAATCCATCTATAATAGGTGTGTGATAGAAACGACATGTGCACTGATTATGACGTCACAGCAACCGTCACCGAAAAGTCGTCATTTTCCGAAGCGGAGATAAGCGACTTTAAAGCGAACAACGTGGATGCCAAGAAATATGCTGGCGACACACTGGGTGCTCTGACCAATAGGAACATGTTACCAGATGCTGGTTCCGATGAGTCATCGAGACGACGCAGAGCCGCCGAAACGACCAGCGACGTGGTTACGGAACAGCTCGAATTGGTACAACTGACGATCGCAAACAGTGTACTGGACTCAAGCAGTGTCTCGGCACTGATTGACCAAATCGAAAGTATCAGTACCGACGATATGAACCTAGAAGATCAAAGTAAGTCACGTGATCCTACTGAGCCAGTGGTCCAGTGGTTAACTATTGTTTCATGGATCGTCGAGACGGGCGCCTTTTGCGACCCGGAGTGAACTCTTTCCGTCACACGCTCCCAAATTCGATAACAGAGGGAGATACAGGCCGATATACATGCTGGAGGGGTGGTGGGGAGGGGGGGGGGAGGGGTTGGATGGGAGGGGTTGGGTGGGAGGGGAACTTGTTCCTTGACGGAGTACTTCTAGTCTTCCCAATATTATTATTTGCAATGATGGTACAGTACCGTGTTGATGTAAGTACATAATGGTAAAAATCTGCGAACAAGAAATTCTATCATTAATGTTATAATTTTTTATTTTTTTTAAATAAAAGAGAAGGAAAAAAAAGAAAAGCAGAGAAATATATAGGCTAGAAAACTCCATGCATGAGCTCCGGATACTATTTAGAAGTATTTATGACCCGTGTTAACCTATATTAGCTATTTAAATTTACATTTTTGACTGATTTAAGAGGTTCAGTGCATACGGATATACTACAAAGACATCACTAGTTTGGATATGTCGGACATAATTAATAACTTTATTTTATATTTTATTTTAAAAGGCACTTTCTTGGGTTACTTGGAGGACGTCATTAACGTTTATCTGGATGAAGGAACAGCCATCAGTACTTCTGCCGCAACCATCCTCCTAGGGAAATGTTCGGACATTGCCTATAACCTTGATACTCTGTATAATGCCAATATCCTTGACCTAACAAGGTGAGAACTGAGAACCATGCAGGCAGGGTAACTATAGTCGCAGAGTGACCATAAAACAATCTAAAATGACTTTCTAGCATTATAATAATCATAAGTAATATTTATATAGCGCATAATCAGCAAAGCTGCTCAAAGCGCTTTACAAATATAAAAATAAATAGTAACAAAAACCAAAAATATTAAATGTATAGAACCAAAAGGCAAAAAAATGTAAAAGCCAAAAGCAACAATATAAAAAACACACCCGTACTAAACGATACTAAAAACTTTAAACGCATATAGTCCAAAACAATTTCAGAAGTATGTAAATAGTAAAATAGATCAAATCATAGTCAATGTTTATAAATATAAATAGGTATGAGAAACTATAGTACAGTAAGACAATTATTGTAAGAGCCTAAAACAGATAGTAATAAACACCCAATACCAAACGATAAAAAATAGAACCCTAAACGTAGTAAATAAACAAAAAATACATTTTAAAAATGTTAAGAATTAAGTAAGTAGTTCCAAACGAACGTTCATTGCCGAAAATAGTTATAAAATCAGTTCGCTGGTTGAGTTTCCTATCTAGACTGTAGTAAATATCATAACAAATTTATCGCTGGGAAAATTTGTCAGACTGTAAGTGTGGCGCAATAAGACACTTTGTTTCGTTTCGCCTACCTACATACTATAATTACGTTATATTCTTCGCGCCTAAATAGGCTATTTATAGACTATTTCGTCCTGTCTAATATAAAGGCTATTTCTTCCTGCCTAAATATATTATTTTTTATTTGATGCTATTTGGTACTGCCTATAAACAGACTGTTACTTGGCTATTCCTTCGCGCACAAATAGGTTCAATGCTATACCAATAGACAGGATGTCTATAACCTTTTCAAATTAATGGTAATAACTACCTCTGCCCAGATTCGTATAAGAAAAGTAGGACATGTAATTTAAATTAATCTGCTATGAGAGTATTATGGTATTCGTACATACACTATTACTTATAATATATATTGATATCTTTTTCTTCTTTTTTTTGTTGCAAAGGAGCATAATTTCGTAGGATATATTTCGCAGTCTAAATACATATTTGTTGAAATCCTAACGACATCAAAGATATAATATATAGGCTATTGCTCGTGACAGTAAGGATAGAGTGAGTGTACAGTTTGATGGGATCGCCAAGCAGTTTAACTGCTTGGCTATTAGGGTTAGGGTTAACCCTAACCCTTAGCCTAACCCAACAATCCGTGTGATTGAAATGATATAGATCTACTGAATCTCCCCCTACCCCCCCACCCCCTTGCAAAAAAAACCCCCCAACAACAAACAAATCGAACATATGCTTGGGCATATCTTCGTAAGAGATCATTTTCAGTCACATGACACAAACAAAATAAACTAGCGTTGTTGTTAAAAATACAATCAAAACACTGTTTGTGTTTTACATCCTCCAAACAATAGTGTTATAATTACTGTGTTGCTTAGAGATAATTCTTGTTACATTGGAATGTTCCGTTGAAAAAGGATTTCTCGTGGGTATCCCCAAAACAAGACAGATAAAGAGGATAAAGGTAAGATCGGTGGGATGTAGTTAGTTTAGGTGGTTTAAAAACAACGATTGTGACTTTTTGGGAGACAATTGACCAAAGTTGACCATTTCAAGGTTCAAGAATGATCATTTTCTTTTCCAAACAGGATCGTACAAGTGGCCGTTGCAGAGTCAATGACCTCCGATTTATCCGTTGGTGCGCCCTCAATTGAGATAAACAACGCCGATAAAGTAACCACTGTACAGAAGACTATCTTAAGTGGTTCATTTGGTTCTAAATCAACTGGTGACGTCATCTCTATTGACTTCGGGAGTGAACTTTCTTCTTTGTAAGTATATGAGGATTTTGAGCGGTCATGTAAGAATACGTAATTAATTGCAATTGAGAAAATAATGTGGTATTTAAAGGGCTATTTTACTTAAACTAATGGATAGAGCAGAAATGTAGGAAACTAATCTGTATAGATGATATTTTGCGTACAGAGGTGTGACGTCTTTTTAGTTTACAGAAAAAGAGAGACTAATGTCGTAGATTTACTTTAATGTAGGATTTATCAACCTTGTCATCTTCTTAGCATTAAAATATGTTTTAGATTTTGAAAATGGATGGGTTTAGGTTTGTGCGTGCGTGTTTGTGTGGGTGTGGGGTGGGGAGGGGGTGAATGGGACATGACACACAGTCATACACCTGAAGTGTTTATATTTTTCGATTAATTTCCGTCCTACTAAACTGGAAATATCAAACAATACAAATGAAGTTATGTTCACGTCCACTGAGGCGTCCAACACAGTCGATGCCTTATTAGAGCTACCGAGGGGGGGGGGGGGGGGGGGAAGTTGGGGTTAGGGTGGGGTGAGGGCATGGGTCAGGAGCATGTATTGAAAAGGAGAGCTTTGTTAGAGTAATAAACTATGAGATAAGGCCCAAAGCACCTTCCGTAAAACATTAAATTTAACATTTATAAACTATATAAGTAAATTTGACTTCATCAGGGTTTCCATTGTCATTTTGATAAACGGTATACCGACATCGTCTTACATTATACCGTCAGATATGGAGCGTCTTGGAGTTGCGGTTCGGATACTTGCTCAGGCGTTAGTCTCACGGTTACCCATTACGATTCGACTTACGATTATTTTTCAACGGATAGTAGTGACATCAGTACTTATCGAATGTGTGACGTCATCACCATTGAAATAGCCAATCCCGACACAGGTATAGGCCTTTCCACATTCATTCGCATTTAAACTCAGAGTTTCACTAAAGTTTTTTTTTAATAATTACTTTTAAATGATAGTTATAAAATTATTATAATGACAAGCAAATATCCTAATGATTCACGCTGCAACTTTATACATAACCATATCGGGAATCTCAACAAGCAATTAATAACCAATTTTATTCAGTTTTAACATTTTCGTCGCCTCGTCAGCATTTCATACGGAAGTTATAATCACGTACCAAACTAAAATCAGAAAATTTTAATATTCTCGATTGCTTTTCCATATTTATAACGAAACTTTGGCGATGAAAAGGATAATGAAACACGTTACGGGTTAAGAAGGTGTCAAATAATATCAGACTTTTACTCCAGAGTATAATACGTCATTAAACCTTGCATTTTAAATTTTTCTCTAATAATAATGATAATAATAATACTAATGACGATGATGATAATAATAATACTAATGATGATTAATTAATTAATTAATTAAAAACTTTTAATTCCACTCCCAGGTCAGCAATTAAACGTATCCGATCTAACGAGTCCCATCATGATCGGTTTTCCGATTACCCGCAACGTCCAGTCGGTTACCCCTAGTTGTGTATACTGGGACGATGTCATGGGTGAGTGGTCTACCGATGGCATGACTGTCAGCGCCGAATCATCAACCGAGATTACCTGCGAGTCCAACCACTTGACCACATTCAGTGTGGTTGGGATACCTATACCAACCACGGAGTCGTCCTATGACTACGGGGAAGAGGACTGTAAGCATGGATTCTTTAACTTATATACGTATAGGAAAACAGTCGATTGTTTTTTGAGTAGAACAAAATATGCCCCTCAAAATAGGCTCTATATTGAGCTATGTTGTTTACTAATTCAGTATATGCACACAACATACTTGTTCACCTATAGCTTAGGCTTAAAATACTATAAAGAAGTTCACGTGACGAGACTCGGGTTAATTTGCATATATATATATGAGGCTATAGGCGAAATGATGTGCAGGTAATGTACATGTAACTTACACTGTTTATATGTACAGGAGCGTAGGATGGGGGATTGGGTGGGGGGGGGGGTTGTAGGGGGGGGGGGGCGTTTTATACTCTCATAAATGTGATGTATAAGATGATGAATGAAGGAGTAGGTGTGGGCCTTTCCTAATATTGACATCCAATTCGTGTCCTTCAAAATTGCTACGAGAAAAAAAGAGATATCTGAAAATTCTACAGATTTCGGATTTCGGGAAGGGGAGGGGGGCGATTTTACCCCTGGATGCTTTCCATGGCTCTCCCCCTTGGCAGACGCCTGCACCCCTGTGTACCCCGCAACCAGATATATCGTACAGAAACATCGAGTGAAGCTCATGGACAGTAGGTCTTACAAAATGAACATAAACGCAAATGTTTAAACGTAATTACCTGCAAACGACTCTTGTGAGCCTTTCAGCCCTTTTATACATTTACATAAAAAGCAAATGACGAAATTATGTAAATGCATAGTTGATAAGGGAAAGGCGAGGGATACAAGAGAAGTGAGAAGGGGGAGGGGTGAGTATTGGAGAGGAAAAGATGGCGGTGGTTAGGTGGGATGAGAAGGAGTAAAAGAGTGAAGGAAATTGTAAAAACCCCAGTAAATGGCAAAACGTTCGTAAAGGTTCCAATAACACTGCAGTTTGGCACAATTCTTTGTTCCATACTGTACTGTTCAGGTCCCGCTTCAAAGCACTTGTATTGTCAGTATGCGCAGTATGAGTATCATGTTCCTATCAGATAGAAGGTTAGGAATTGTTTGTACTGTCAATATACGAGTGCTTTGAAGCATGATATGGGGAGGACAGAAGTATGAGATGGTCAATTAGCAAATAATCAAATCACTTTTCTATTTTTCTTCCTTCAGATGATATCAGCGATCTTGTGGACGGTATTGTTCGTAAGTCATCCTGCAAATTATTCTTTCTTTATATTTGTGTGTGCAAGGGGTGGAGGGGGGGGGGGGGGTAGGGTCGGGGGTTCCGTAGAGGAGTTGGCCGGAGGGGGGAGATGGGGCATTGAAAAAGAAGATACAGGACGAGGCAATCTTTCAGCATGATAAAATACCGCTCTTTTCAGTTTTTGCTATTTACGAAAAAAAAAAGAAAAAAAATACGGTGAACAGTCTAGAGCCAACGTTTAACTGTTTGGTAAATTTAGGCTATTAATAGTGGCTATTTTGACTGATGGTATTTATCTGTGGTTACTTTAAATGTTTTACTATTAAACTAGTAGAGTTTATGATGATTTATTTAGCAACAAATAAAGCTATATATATACCTGAATCTTCCAATTAGTTTATTATTAGTTTTATTAATTTGTTTTATTTCTCTTACAGAGGTTATCATCTGGGTGATAGTGGGTATCCTTGTCTGTTTCGTCATCATTGTGGTTCTCATCGTCCTTATAGTAGTCGTCATCTTTACAATGACGCATACAAAGAAGGCGCCAGCAAACCCCCGGGTTACCCAGCCTCAGCCTCAGCCTCAGCCCATTCAGATGCAACACGTACAACCAACACACACAGTACAAATTGCTCCAGTGGCCCAACCAGGATACTACCCGTCCGCTGCCCCACCATATGGGGCACCATTGCCTCCACCTCCCTCGTATTCAATGGCTAACCCGTATGCGGGTCTCAGCTCGAGTTCGCAACCACCACCGCCCTCGGTGACACTGGTTGCGCCCTCGGGGAACCTGGTTAAGCAAGACCTCTATGCTGGAAAAGACGATGCGAAGAGCCAAGGAGGCGGTTACTCAGATTATATGAGTGCTGTAACATCGGGGTTACCCGGTATTGATGGCGGTGTGCCCTTCCATGGTACCGATCCTGCGGTGAATGGAAGCATGCCGGGGGTTGAGATGAGTAACGTTACCCCTAGGAATGTGAATTCCGCTGGTGGTAGTCACGTGTCTTTAACACGACATGAATAGCAGAATAGAGGCTATTTGCAACTATGCAACGTTAGTTATGATAATAGTATTTAGTATATAGGATGAAAGTCATATTTTAGCACGATACTGTAAATGAAAATGCTGCCCCAGGGATTCAAGGATATAATGACTTCAAATCATTTCAAATTCTGTTTTGATGTATTAGTTTGGCAGGATAAAATTAATCTATGATCTTTCCAATTTTTTCTTCCCATATCTTGAGAAGAACTTTACACCCATAAAACCCATTGGTTAAGAAATGTAGCCATTCTCCCTAAAATATATGCAAGTAATCATTCAATCAAGGATTGTTTCTGGATGTTTCCACTCAGAAAAATCTGAACAATTCGGTCAAGAATAGATTACATTCGTCCAGGCATTTCTATTACATTAAAAGTTTGCATTAGGGTTAAATGTCATCTGTATTGGCTCCAAATATGCTAGAATATGAAATAATGGTCACACATGCTCTAACTTCATCAAGCCCTTTTACTACGACCAACTAGAAAAATTATGTTTCTTCATTGAATTATTTAATTGTCTTAATTAAACGCATCAATATCTGTAAGTAGTTTACAGATGCAGAAAGAAACAACAGGAAAGTTTGTTTTGTTTTGTTTTTGTGTTGAAAACAGTCAAGTTTTAGCAATCTAAAAATCTGGGCCAATATGGGCCAAAATGGGCCAAATGGGCAAAAATCTGGGCCAAAATGACCTTTAATCAGGTGGAAACGCAAAAGAAAGTCGGAACCCTGATTAAACATCTAACATAAACATTTTCCTATCTTATTTGAGCTCAGTGTCGCAATTTTCGGCGGCCATAAGATGCACTTTTATATTAATTTTTTGCAGATTAACTTTTGTATATTGGCTATTAAAATGTGTATCCCAAAGAAAGAACATTTTGGAAAAAAATTTTACCCCTGTTTTCGAAAAGATTTGATGTGTTTTAATAAAGTTTTAAAAAACTGACAACATTGATAATTTTTTGTTTTTATTTTCTATCACAACTAATAAGTGCTTGCTTGCACAAATTAGAAAGATATTAAAGAGAGTTTCGCCATTAAGAGGTGTGATAGGGTGCTGGACGCTGACTCTCCAACCCCCCAGTGGCGGAGCGTCCATACAGTCAGGGGGGCGGATGCCCCCCTGACGGACTCAAATGGACTGCTGGCGCCCTTTTCAGCTTTTTACCACTTTTTACTTTTTCGCGATTATTGACTTTTTTATTGCACTCTCATCTACCTATTGACATTTGTCACATGGTGTAATTTTCTGACAAAATGCTCTAACGGCTATTTATTCTTCGTTTATCTGCAAATTAGCAAGGCCCGTAAAGGGTCATTTCCGGCGATCTAGGAAGAATCTTTACTCAAAACGCTCCGCGCCAACCTGGCTCCGCTTAGATATAGTGTCGAAAGCGCCCTACAGACCATTCTCGCCCCCTCTGACCAATACCCCTAGCTCCGCCACTGACCCTCCCCCCATCCCTCCCTCTCTCAACACACAGATACAAAACCATGCACCCTTATTAATTATTTTTGAAGTGGCATTCGCTGATGGTCCTCATTAAGGTGAAACATTTCACAAAGCAACCTCTTCTTTCTCTGGCTTCAAAATAACATATTTTGCGCCTGTCTATCAATATAGCTACAGTAGGTTATATATGGTGAACATAGACATAGAGGTGATATGAGTCTAATCGAAGTGTTTTTGTATGGACTAGCTGCAGATTATTTCCGTCACAACTGTAAAATGTAACAAGTTTAGATCGGAATAATCTTCATCGGGAAAACATTCGTGAATACACAGATAGTTGTGCGTTTGGTTGGTTGTATAAATTTAGCGCAAATTTTAGGCAATGTACAGAGAATTGGTTTGCAATCAATATTGCAATCGGTCAGGTTACCAAGGGAACCCTTGTTTTCCTGTGACCTAAGGTCACTTTCTAAAACAATCGTTGGATTATTTCTTCATCTTAAAGGTCAAAATTACACCCTAATAGCAGGGACGTAGCTAAGGCCTGATGATTGGGGGGGTGTAGTGGCTGAAATTCCAACTGGATGGGTTTTGGAGCCAGAAAATTCCGACTGCTGCCTTGTCCCCCCCCCCCCCCGCACTACTCGTTAACGATATA
>KN887230.1:27293-45511 GCA_000934455.1 Apostichopus parvimensis | reverse complement strand
CCCCCCCACTTTCACAACTCAAATCCCGCCCCTGGTTAACACGACTGTTATAAGTACATGTTGTATTTCTGTACCTGCACCACTTTTTTTGTGTTGAGAAATGACCCTTTAAATAAGTGAAGTTCATCAATAAAAGTGACTGGACTATTTAGTCTAATACTGAGACTATTTAGATGAGTTCCTCAGATGCAAGACAATATTCAATGAGACAATTATAGGACTTTTATATATACTCTCACATGAATTGTTAACAAAGTAGTACAAATGTTTAAAAAGTAAATAGTGTTTAATGCCATCCAATGATACTGTGTTGATTAAATGAATATAACAGAACATTTTTGGTTCAGTTATAAAAAAAAATAATTAAAAGACTGGAGCAACATTATCATAAGAAGGAAAAAATGTAATGTGAAGCAGACGTCATCATCGATTTAGCATTAAAGGAGCATACCGGAGATTAAAATATTTTTCTTTCTGCTTTTTCTTGGACTACAATATATCAAGTCTACAATTCTGCATAAAGTCATCCTTGAACTACTGGATAACCAACTTAAAATTGCGAGTAATATTCCAATGATTACGTCATATTCATACCTATGATAGCCGATGATTTATTTTCTAAACGTCCCCTGGAATTGATATGGCATGAGAGAACTCGGTCTCCTATTGACGGGGTGTAATATGCTACACCGTGGAATTCGTAGGTGCCGGGATATAGTAGGCTTCTATTCATCACTGATGTCATTATACCCTTCATACGCTGCTCGTTAATTTCTAAGCGTATCGTTGCTGGCGTTCTAACATCAGACGCCTCACAGACCACTTTATATAGCGTGTCCGTACGGTATTCATCGGCGTACAATAATTGGTCAGTGTCATTCTCAAAAGTTTTGATAGTCAGAGTCGGAATAACTGAATTTAAAACAAAGAAGGAAATTAGATATTTATGGCGTGTCCTGAATAATAAGAATTAAAACGTAATGTAACGGATACAGAAAGGAGAAAACAGGCTTGAAAGCAAATAATAATAATAATTTAATGAAGGGCAAAATAGGTTTTGTCCTGTAATGTTTTGTTTGTATACATGGTGGGTGCACATGAGAGGTCCCTTAATTTACACGGGGAGGGGATCCCCCGTGCCCCAGCCTGGTTACGGGAATGAGGAAGACACTGGACTGATCAATTACGGGGGTAGGGGTGGTCAGTTAGGCCATCACAAACATGAATACAGCAGTATCATGTTGGACAGCGGAATTTATCAAACAGAAGCTAACAGAATAAAAATTTCGAAAATATACAACATTTCAATTATATGAAAGCTATAATTAAAGTAGTTGCAAATGAAATTGACACGTTTCATCATCTTTTCCTTAATTTTATGGTACATTTCTCAAAAGAAGCCTAACTGAAACAGTAAACTTTGAATTATAAAGACAATATTACAATGCTGAAAAATTTTCCTTCTAGCAATATAGCTAATAATTCCTTTAATTTTTTTTTTTTAGATTGAAAAGGGGATGTACAACCCTCACCTAGATCAGCAAATATATATAGCCTTTGGGTACATAGAGGAATGGGGGACGATTGGATTAACGCAATAATCGTTTTCGAGACGTGATAAAGTTCGATTTTTTTTTTTAATGTGTGTGCTATAATCCAAACAAAAATTAATTGTAAGCTGTTTTTTCTTTTTATTCCTGCGCATCAGATTAATATTAAGACTTAACCTTGAACTTGGAGGCTGATTATCTCGACTTCATCATTACCCCTCAGACACGTATAGTTGTTATTCTCGTTCGAAATGAGAGCATTATTGATCGTCAACGTTTTGTCTCCGTTAAGTAGTTCTACGTTGAACTCATGTGGATTCACCCAGAAAGAGAAAGTCGTTGCGTTTAAAATCGGTTCACAGTGTAAGGTTACACTTTCGTTATAGCAAACCGTTTGATAATCAAGTTTACCTACGCTCTCAGTAATGTCTGCAAAAGCAATGAAAGAGATATATATATAGAGAGAGAAAGTAGAAAACCAAAAAAAAAAAAAGGGGGAAAAAGAGTACATTAACAAAATGATATATAGCATGCGCAATAAACGTCATGTCCATGGACGCAACCATCATCTTTGTAGGGGGGAAGGGACGGGAGGGCTAAGATATAATGTCGTCCGAGGATGGTTGTAACGGGAGGGCTCTCCCCTCCCCCTTTGAAATAAATCGGGGTAAATGGGGGGGGGGTGCTTAGAAATTTAAAATGGTGCACGGCTATAACTTCCAAGTTGCGAAACAATTGTGGAAGAATTTTCGACCGTTTAGATTGAAACGCCTTAACATGTTATATATATATGTCTACTCATGTTCTGTACACAAGGATTTTTGGTAATAATCTCTTTTGCCAGTGAGGAGAGGGTGGATACCCCCCCCCCCTCAGCCCCACTGATTTTATTCTGCGGGGACTAATTAGGCACCACCCCTCCCCTCCCTCCCCCCTAGCCTAGAAGTATACATGGTTGCGTCCCCGTTAGTGTGTCTATACGTGTCACTTACTATGAATTTCTTCGCTAGCGTAAACAAAACTACCAGCGGTTTGTCCATGAACCAGGCATGTAAGGGTATTGTCTCCAGGCTCTGGGCGGTACAACATAATACTCTGGGTAAAAATACCATGATCTCGGACATCGGTCGTGGAACGTTGGACAGCATCGAAAGTTTCGTTGTTCTTGAGCCAAGTCACCGTAACATTATGACTCGATCCTGTGGCCACACAACCTACTTCATAACTTCTCGAGGTGTGCAAATTGGAAGATGGAAGGCCTATAATTGATACATTCGGTAAAACTGAAAAGAAAAAACAAAATTGGACCAAAATGACAATGCAAAGTAATATGCTTCAGTTTAATCTTTGTACTGTGGTGTTGGTTGCCATGATCGATCAATCAATTTATTTACTAAATCAACGTATATTATATCGTGTGGTTTTATAAGCTTTTGCTTCCACAAGCTAATGTGCGGTTGGACCCCTGCAGCACAAATAGTGAATCCGACCAACCCTCGCAAGTAATAGGTTTGTTACTAAATCAACGTATATTGTATTTGTACGTAACATCATAAAATATTTCAATATGTAAAAGTAAGTTGGCCTGACGTTTCGATCCTAGCAGGATCTTCTTCAAAGGCTAAATGACAAGTAACAGTTACAGAAGGGACAAAAACACGCACAGAAATACAGACATGTTAATGAGCATGGTGAACACAAAGAGATAGATGTAAGGGGATTAGTTGACAAGGGATGGAGAGAAGAAAGAAAGAAACCAACAGGAGAAGAAATGATAGAAATGAAATGAAAAACTGAAACACAAGAATACAAGTACAAATACAGAGTAGATAAGGAGGATCACCCGAAGGATACAGTAACAGAGCAGCTGAAATCAAAATAAAATAAAACTGTTAGCAAACTGCGTATTTACTAGAGAGCCTGTGTAAGAGAATGTGTAAAAGTAAGTTGGCCTGACGTTTCGATCCTAGCAGGTTCTTCTTCAAGAGCTAAATGACTAGTAACAGTAACAGAAGGGACAAAAACACGCACGCAGTACAGACAGGTTAATGAGCATGGTGAACACAAAGAGATAGATGTAAGGGGATTAGTATTTCATTAGGGATTAGTAAGGGGATTAGCATTAACATTTCAATGTGAGACGTTACTTTTGCACTTTTTTTTGCACAACGGACACTGACGCTGAGTTTTGCACTATCAGTCTGGATTTTTTCCTTCTTTATGAAAGGTGTTACATTGATTGCCACAGGATTATCCCTTTCAAAATACTCCTTTTAACGTACCTTCAATAGCGAGCTGAATGCTCCTACCCGGCGTGCAGTTATACAGACCACTGTTTATGTCATTAGCATGGTGAATAAACAGTTTTCCCGTTTCTACGAGCTCGACGTTATTGTATTCAACTGGTATATAGCTCATTCCTCCATTTGCAAATAGGAATTGAACAGGTTTGTCACTCTGACCATGCAGGAATCCTCGAAACCAAATTTGTATCGTCTGGTTTGGTAAGCTTTGGAGTCCACAAGTCAGTGTGTGGTTGGACCCCCGCAGCACAAATACTGACTCCGACAAACCATCGGCAGTAGTAGGAATATCTATATTTTAATCAGAAAAGGGGGGAAAATATATATATATATTACGTGTAGTTGTTACGTCGAGTAGCAAAAACAAAAAAAGTTTTAAACATATACATAGCAACAACAAAAATCTTACCAGTTGTGAAGACGACTTGTAAACAAACTCCAAGTAAAATAGACAGCAACATCATCGTTAAGTGATGGAAACACTGATACAGTTTTGGCATTTTCTGTCATTAATTTGAAGCAGGAAGTATATATAGGCCTAGCCTATTTAAAAATGATCAGGCATTAGAAAGTGAAAGCTTTTAGTACGTGTCACGTGGTCGTTTACCTCAAGTCGGTTGAGTTAACAAACACTAGTTTCCAAATGATAGCCTATTATCGCTTTTATTGTGAGAATAAGATATTGAAGTCGCTTGATCATTGGAGCTTATTATTGAAATCTCAGTGGCCATAGCAACGGTTACCATGGTATAACATGGTGTTAGCTCATGTGCCTTTCAATCATAAGGTCCCGAGTTCGAGTCACTCTAAGATTAATGTATGTCGTCCAGTTACAGAGTTGTTGACAATTCATAATCATGGACGTTAAATATGAATCTAAGAGACTGACTTCAGTCAGCTACATACATACATACATTGCAATTTCGGGCCAAACACTCCTCCTATAGGCCTTGCCAATTTTTGTTCAAGTTGGTAGGAGTGTGCCTCATAAAGGGAACGCATAGGTCAAAGCTCAACTGCAGTAAATATCATTTTGGTTTTTTGGTTACTATAACTTAAAGAGGAAACATTGAATTGACACTTATAACCTTCACACGCATAATGCATATATATCAAGGAACCCCTTTTGGGTACTTTAACACTTCTACAATTTTGTAAATCCAAAAAGTAAATGCCGCCTCTATTTTCGACTGCCATGATTTTTCTCAAAATGTGTTCAATTCCGTTCTCTACTTTGGGGATATTCGTCGAAAAAGCATAGCTATGCACATGCGCAACAAACATAGCTTAGCAGGGTAAGTCGTTGCCAAATTAAGCGTAAAAACTATAATGGACAGATTTAGCTTCCGTACAAACATCGTTTATTCCGATTGCATTCCATTTTTATGACATTGTTTCTTCCATTTATATCATAGGTTTTCAGTACAAATGTATTTATCTGATCATGTAATGGCTACTCAATGGTCTTTCATTTATAAATGAAATAGTATTTAAGAAAAATCAACAACTCTTTTTCTCGTACATTTTCACGTTAGGCTCTCCCGTACACAGTGAACAGTCGAAGATAACATTAGGTTCAAATATTGTCAAACAGTACCCCACAAGTCCATCTCAAACGTATACACATACAAACCGGTTTCTACGGTGTACTATATATGCCATAGTAGTTAATGAAAGCCGACATTGTCATTTTGAGTTGGTTTTTCCACTATAATGTTTTATTATTTAGTAGTTGGTTGTTCCTTTAGTTTTAGGTTGATTTCTGTGTTTCGTTGTTGGTGTCTTACACCGGGGAAAACCCTGCAGATTGTGAGCTCAAAACATCCATTGGGTTATACCGTGAGTCAAAATGTGAGCGAGGGGCGAGGGGCGTGGTGTCGAGTAAATTGTCTGTTGAGTGTCAAAGTACACCTTAAACCAGTCCGCTATTTTTTTTGGGGGGGGGGGGGGGGGAGGGGGTTGTTCCGCACTAACTTGTTAGTATATATAGGTGGAACTAACTTCAAACTCAAAATTGAGAACATCACCAAACCTTAAATCTGAAGCGTTCCATACTATCAACGAGACCAGAGGCAACAATATATTTAACAAAAATATGATTACCTTCCCGAAGCCATTTGGAGTAAAATAAAAATCATTAACATTTTATGCAATTCAAAATACATTTAACATGGAGAAAGATCTACTTCAAGTTAATTAAATTTCCACACAATTAATTAACCAAAAAAAAAATCTATATTTGGCATTTTAATGGGTCTACAGGCTAGGCCCAATGACACACCGTAGAGTTCAACAACTATCTTACGGTCTTATGTCTGAAGAATAATAATGATAGTAATATGAATACGAACAAAATGATAAATCGGGATCATCAGGTGCCAGAAGGCCCCATTTTTGTTACTGTTAGTTACTGTGCTTAATGAGAATCAAGCATGCTTCGTGACGGAAATTCATATGACAATGAAACAATAATCCAAAAATATCTTACAGTGCCGAGGGCGCTAGATACTTGTCTTATTCAGAGCCGTATTATGAGCCGTATATTTTTGCCGTATAGATGGACCATTTCTTTCGTGCATCATAAATAAGGTACATCGTAACTGTAAATAAATTAAGATATGACGTTATGATTCAACGTCCATTTCTCCCTTCATCTCTATACCTTGTTAGAAACACTATTTCCCTGCCATTATACAAATTAACATCTAAATAGTGCATGGGTTCATATTTTTATGCTACTACTACGGTTCCTTCTCTGTACTAGCCAAAAATATCAGAAATACGGAAAACCAGTTTCACGAAATGAACAGGCAAGTCATAAGAATACCAATGCGTATATGCGCAAGTTGGTTTCTTCATTCAGTGTACGCTTTTGAGTGTACACCATAGAAATTTCTATGGTGTACACACAATTATATAGTCAAAAGCGTTCGACTGCAGACGCGCGCGTGCAATGTTTGTATGTAAGAAGTATAGGAGTCATCATCATATAGAACCTTCGGCGCTATGCGCATCAAATGCGTATCACATTTGCGTGCGCTTCTCTATGGGCGTCTTGACTGAAAGAACAACGCGTCCAATTCCAATTCTTAATGTTATATCGACATGCAAACGCGCGTGTTTATATATTCTTGATCAAATAGATTCACACATTTTAAGTGCGCTAAACATTAACTTACCTGTTATAATGTTTCACTTTGATATATAATTTCATATGACAGAACGGAGACTTAGGGGCCGAACTAATTGTAATAATATTTAACACTTCTCTTCGGATATCAAATCATGTTTTATCTTGAAGATTTATTAGAATGGATATTTCTCGGTGCGCCAATGGATCAGTATATTACGTAATAATTAAATGCAGTCAACTCCACACTGGAGTGACCCATTGTTTCACCATAATGGAAGCTAACCATGGACCATGTTTACATCTAGTGATGTCAACATTACTTTACATTGCGAACAAAGCGATTTGTTTATCGAGAAACTACTTTCATCTTTTACGAGATTCCTTCATCTTCTTGGATAATATTGGTAAGTTGGAAACCCTTTTTTTAGAAGTTTCATTTCGAAGTTGAAGACAATATGTATCGTCCTGTATAAAGTTAAGATGCACAATAAAAAGGGCTAAATTAACCTCCATTAATGTAGCTAGGAATCCGGTATGTTGACAGTGGTAAAGGGTAACATAGGGAGGTACGTTATATTATATTAAGTGCAAAGAAGTAAATATGTAAACGTTTTATCATCTCATATGCGTAACTTAATGTAAGCTTTCGTCTGTCATAATATAATAAATAAGTAATTTCACATTTAGCTAACACCCGATCATAATCATAATGCTCAGGTACTCACATATTCCCTGTTTTTCGTTTTTCAGTTTATCATGGGAAGAAAACTATTCAGAAGAAGACAAGTGAAGAACAAGCAGAACCGCCAACGAGGAAGGTACGTAATAACTTTGTATATTATTCTAGTGATTTGTTTCAGTAATTCGATCGTTGATAATGACGTAATCATATCGAATCTTGAGAGGTGCAGGGGAGGAGGTAGAAGGGTTCGTTCACCTCGAATTAGGAAAATCTCTTAATCTACCGATAGGACTAGAGCTTCGCCAAATTAAAATTACAAGTAAAAGAATGATCTTTAACCACCCTCTGCTTCCACTTTGAGCATTATAGACTGCGAGATACAAACAAGGAAATTAAAATCTTCAAAAGTTACATTTTTGTTGTGAAATTGTTACTTTGACCTAAGCCTATTCTATACGCATGATCACATAATTATATATGTATATATTCTGTAGTAAATTGTACAATTTATTATTTTAGTAGATCTTATAGTGAAATTGGACTTTAAACAACTTTACCCTGATTGTGAATCACCTTAAAGGACTTTTTTAACCATCTCTTTTGCAAAGTAATACAATTTTAAGATTAAGTTAAATTTGCGACTCTTTTCAAACTTATTTCAACCTGAGGAAAACAATATATATTTAAGATCTAACAATTTAACATATTTAACGTCCACAGACGTTCAACTTTGAACAAGATCTTCTGGTGGTTCGCTTGTTTGAGGTCTTCAGAGCAAGATGTTACCTCCACTGATGTATCCCAGAATGCATCTACCATTGACTCATACACGTCATCTGGAGGTTCCTGCTCTGTCAGTGATAGTGAAATTATCCACGCCGATCACCCAAGTGACGTCACTATCTCCATTGACGATCCCTGCACGGGATCCCAGCTAAGGTATGCAATAGTCTCAAGTATTTTAAATCTATAGGAGCTTTTTGTTCAGAGGCTGAACCACGTGACTTACCTCCTCCACCCCACCCCCATCCCAACCACTCCCACGTCACTTCCATCCCTCCTTTAAACTACACAAACCGTTATTTCCTTTTTCTTTCTTTTTTCTTTTGAAACATTAGATGTAAGATCTAAATTAAAGTATAACACTGATATTAATTTCCTCAGAATGACAACCATTGTTGATCAATACAGAGACGTTGCCATAATAGAATTGTTCAATCAACAAAATACATTGATTTTGGACAGGCTAGGTTTGAATAATCTTTTAATATAAGAAGATGTTTTTTTACTTCATTGTACTGAAGGAAACGTTGTTTTGAATGTGTTAACAATAATATCACGCTCTTTGTAAACCATGTGTCGTTTCATAACAATGTGAGCTGTATGGGTACTAGTGAGGAACAGGAGGTAAGGGAAGCGGCAATTTTCAACAGAAAGGTTAACCTGTTTTTTAGGTTACTTTTGGTAACGTAATTGTACGAATATGATGATCCTCCCCCCCCCCCCCCCCCCCTTTTGGCAGCCTCAACCAACTGAATGGTGAATTCAAGAAGAATTCATGCTGTATATGGTCAAATACGTCCTGCAAAGTTATCTTTCAAATTTCTATACATTGAGAATTGTTTATTACTCCTCAGCTCACAAGACACTAAATCCAGTGATGAGCTTCACGTCTCCTCTGTCTGTGAGAGGATGGGACTTTCTAATGTTCCCTACATCCCTCCAGGAGATCTGGAAGAGGTTGATGATGAGTGGGGTATGCCCATCTTTCTAGGAGGAGGTGGTAATGGGGCTGTACAACTGATGAGAATCAAATCAACTCAAGTACTTTGTGCAGTCAAGACTCAGTACAAGCATCTGAATGAAGACACTGCCGGTCAGGTAAATAAACCATTATAACTCATTTACATTATAATTAAATTTGTAGTTATGATATACGTAAATTTGACATCAAAGCAGCAGTTGTGTTTTTTATATCACCACATACTATTTTTATATTAGCTTGATTATGACTTTCCAGAATTTCAGTTAAAACTCTATTATGATTGCAGAAAGAATTTGATAGAAATCTGTTTTTTTGTTTGTTTAGCATTTTGTGGCTTTCATATTTGTATGGTATTATTTTCCTCTCTTTTGCAGAACTTTGCAAGCGAGGTGAGAGTTTTGACAGCATTACAAGGCTTAGAGTGCATTCCAACATTTTTCGGCGTCACTTTGCCACAAGACGATGGACCTTTTCCCGCCATAGTTCAAGAGTTCGTCACAAACGGTCAATCGTACACTGCAACGTCACTATATGATGCCACAGAAAAGTGTATTATCACAAAAGATAATTATTTACAGGTGGCGATTGATATCTGTTTGGCTCTGAGGGACATGCACTCCAGATATTGGTTGCATTGTGACATCAAATCGGACAACATTATGTTGCAGACATCGAGTGTTGCAGACGACACTGAGAACCTCTGGGATGACGTCGACAGCGTTGCATCATGGGAACCAACTCAGGACATATATCCTACCGAGTCAAATCCAAACTTCAAAATTAAATTGATTGATTTTGGTTTGACATTAAACATGAATGATCAAGAACAATATTTACAATTCACCGACGAAAGACAAGCCGAGGTGAGGAAGAATTCCATTTATGTTGCACCGGAAGTAATCACAGGTCAAAGGCCATTCAGCAAAGCTTCTGATGTATTTTCAATCGGCCGCGTCCTGAAAGACCTGAGTGTCGTCGGAGACGACTTTCTGTTGCGTCTTGGAGATCAATGTATGAAACCTAATCCAGATGAAAGACCAAAACTGGATGACGTCATAGACATTATAAATGTCAAGATACAGAGTGTGAAGATACCTTAATGTTACAATCATGAACTTTAATCATGTGAATCATGGTTACCAAACCGAAAGCCGAAAATCATGAGAAAACATCTTTTAAGACATATTTTAATTACTATCACTGATGATATATCATGTGATTTTTATTTTCCTGGTTAAAGTGCTTTTTATATTTTTTACGCATATTGCGAGAAAATGCACCTTATTATATTTTGACACGTGCAATAATAAATTTAAGTTAAGAGAAAAAAATTAAACATCTTTTCGTAATGTCATTTTTGCTCTTATTGAATAATGTATATATGTTTACCATCTACCTTGGGAAGAAGCACACAAATTATACCCTATAAGACCATTCACGATGAATTAGATTAGCTACACATGATGACGTCATTGGCAATCTGTTAGCATACAATGTAACCAGGTACCATTACGGGTAGCACAGATAAGCCTCAGTTATAAGGATCATTGGTTCCAGTGAAGTCGGAAAATAATTCTTTAATTCGTGGTTTTGTTCATAACAGTAACACAGGAGTAGGCCAAGTAAAATACAGTGAAAGGGAAACGTTCACACACACCCACCGCTTACTTGCGCAAACATACAGACGCAGAACGCACAAAGGCGAGAACTTGATTGCTGAGGTTGAATGTCTGAACGGCAAGCCTACACAAAAAAAAAAAAATTTCTTGTGGTACACAGCATTTGTTATAACAATCGTTGTATCAATCTATCGGTAAACAGGCGCGGATCAAGATGTGTAGGGGTATCCCTCCCTCTCTCCTAATTTATAGCTCAAAACGGTTCAGAATGACTCATTTCAAGTTTTTAGTTTTTTTACGGGGAATGACTAAAGGAAAACAACAACCCCTCCCCAACCCCTACCCCACCCCTACAATGTGAAGCAGCTTCAACAACTCCACGATCACACTTCCTCCTTTTTAAAATCCTGGATACGGCTATGCATGGTACACTTATGGGTGTTATCCTTCAGTGCCGCAGTCCCGGTTTTATTCAGTGCTTAGTTCTATACGTGTTTACATCGTTGATTATTGTGACAAAGGTACGAGACTACAGCAGCACCTAAACCACACATGATGCTGTTTTATGTTCTTAAAAAATAGACGAAACACTGTAACGGAGGTATTATAAAATGCTGGAAAACGCTATTCAATTGCAGCCATTCTTTCTTCTTACTTGTAAACCGATTCGTATACATCGGTGCCTCTCCTTAAATTGTTGCTGGACCTCCTTAAACTATTGTTACCCCCCTCCCCCCACCCAACTCAGAGTTCTTGGCTACCAAGGCCTCAATCACATACCGTACATAGGCAGAGTGTTAGTTAAACAAAATTAACTATGATTATAGAAGGCAACAAACCCCTTTTTGGGCGTTTCAACATCTGCTTTTACATCATTGACAAAGTACAAAAAAATCACACTTTTTTCTGTCATAACACATTATTTGCTGCCCTTAAGACGTAACACAGTCATCGATTTAGGCTCTAATCCAGCGACAGGTTATGGAGCACTGAATTTTGAAAAAAAAAATGTAAATGCTGCCTCCATTTTTAACTGCCATGACATTTCAACCAACCAATTTTGTTTAATTCCGTTCACTTATTTGGGGATATTCGTCGAACAAACATATCTATACATATGCGCAACAAACATATAGCATAACAGGGTTAGTCGTGTTCCAAATTAAAGATGTAAACTATAATGGACATAATAAGCATCCGTACAGACATCGCTTTTTCCGATTATATTCCATTTTCATGACATTGATTCTTCCGTTTTTATCTTAGGTTTTCAATACTTATGTATTTATGTGATCATTTAATGGCTATTCAATGGTGTTCCATTTATTAATGAAGTTTGTATTTAAGAAAAATCAGCAACTATTTTTCTCGTACATTTTCTCGTTAGGCTCTCTCGTACACAGTGAACAGTCGAATATAACATTAGGTTCAAATATTGTCAAACAGTACCCCCACAAGTCCATCTCAATCGTATACACACACGAACAAGTTTCTACGGTGTCCTATATATGCCATAATAGTTAATGAGAGCCCACATTGTCATATGTATACTTTGTTTGATATCCTTAATTTTGAGTTGGTTTTTCTACTATACTGTTTTCTAATTTAGTTGTTGGGTGTTCTTTTTAGTTTTGGGTTGATTTCTGTGTTTCGTTGTTGGTGTCTTACACAGGGGAAACCCTGCAGATTGTGAACTCAAAACATCCATTGGGTTATAACGTGAGTCAAAATGTGAACTTCAGTGGGAATGAGTTCCATGTTGTTTTATAAGGTTTTTATTAAGTCAGGCTTAACAATTGAAGCTACTAAATACGGTGCGAGGGGCGAGGGACGAGGGGCGAGGGGCGAGGGGCGAGGGGCGAGGGGCGAGGGGCAAGGGGCGAGGGACAAGGGGCGAGGGGCGAGGGGCGAGGGGAGAGGGGAGAGGGGCGAGGGGCGAGGGGCGAGGGGCGTGGTAAGTTAATTGTTAGTCGAGTGTCAAAGTACACCTTAAACCATTCCATTTTTGGGGCGGAGGGGAGGGGGGCTTCCGCAATAAATTTGTAGTCCTGCTCAAAAATATAAACCGAAATAGGTGGAACTAACTTCAAACTCACGACGCAAAATTGAAACATCACAAAACTTTAAATCTGAAGCGTTCCATACTATCATACTATCAAGGCCAGAGGCAAAAATATATTTAACAAAAATATGATCACCTTCCCGAAGCCATTTGGAGTAACATAAATATCATTAACATTTATATACAATTCAAAATACATTTAATATGGAGAAAAATCGATTTAAAGTTAATTAAATTTCCAAATAATTAATTAACAAAAAAGAACCTATACTTTGTCTACAGACTAGGCCCAATGACACACCGTAGAGTTCAACTACTATCTTACGGACTTGTCTGAAGAATAATAATGATAGTAATATGAATACGAACAAAATGATAAATCGGGTTTATGAGGTGCTAGAAGGCCCTATTTTGTTACTGTTAATTAGAGGGCTATATATATGGGAATCATGCTTCGGAAATTCATATGACATTGAAACAATAATCCAAAACTATATTGCAGTGCCGAGGGCGCTAGATACTTTTCTAATTACTGACAGTGAAGTCTTACTGTCATATGCTTGCCGTATAGATGGACTATTTCTTTCGTGCATCATAAATAAGGTACATCGTAACTGTAAATAAATTGAGAAATGACGTTATGATTCTCCGTCCATTTCTCCCTTCATCTCTATACCTTTTTAGAAACACTATTTCCCTACCATTATACAAATTAACATCTAAATAGTGCGTGAGTTCATATTCTATGCTACTACTACGGTTCCTTCTCTGTACTAGCCAAAAATAATTTTGGTCACCACATCAGAAATACGGACAACCAGTTTCACGAAATGAACAGAAGTCATAAGAATACCAATGCGTATATATGCGCAAGTTGGTTTCTTCATTGTGTGTACACGAACGCACTGAATTAAATAGTATCGTCAAAAGCGTTCGCCTGCAGACTCGCGCGTGCAATGTTTGTATGTAAGAAGTATAGGAGTCATCATCCTATAGAACCTTCGGCGCTATGCGCATCAAATGCGTATCACATTTGCGTGCGCTTCTCTATGGGCGTCTTGACTGAAAGAACAACGCGTCCAATTCCAATTCTTAATGTTATATCGACATGCAAACGCGCGTGTTTATATATTCTTGATCAAATAGATTCACACATTTTAAATGCGCTAAACATTAACTTACCTGTTATAATGTTTCACTTTGATATATAATTTCATATGATAGAACGGAGACTTAGGGGTCGATCTAATTGTAATAATTGTTAACGCTTCTCTTCGGATATCAAATCATGTTTTATCTTGAAGATTTATTAGAATGGACATTCTCGGTGCGCCAATGGATCTGTATTACGTAATAATTAAATGCAGTCAGTTCTACACTGGAGTGACCCATTGTTTCACCATAATGGAAGCTAACCATGGACCATGTTTACATCTAGTGATGTCAACATTACTTTACATTGCGAACAAAGCGATTTGTTTAACGAGAAACTACTCTCATCTTTTACGAGATTCCTTCATCTTCTTGGATAATATTGGTAAGTTGGACTTTCTCTTTTTCAGAAGTTTCATTTCGAAGTTGAAGACAATATGTATCGTCCTGTATAAAGTTAAGATGTAGAATAAAAAGGGCTAAATTAACCTCCATGAATGTAGCTATAGGAATCCGGTATGTTGACAGTGGTATAGGGTAACATAGGAAGGTACGTTCTCTAATATTAAATGCAAAGAAGTAAATATGAAAACGTTAAATCATCTCATATGCGTAACTTAATGTAAGCTTTCGTCTGTCATAATAGAATAAATAAAGTAGCATCACATTTTGCTAACACCCGATCATAATCATATTGCTCAAGTACTCACATATATATATATTCCATGTTTTTCGTTTTTCAGTTTATCATGGGAAGAAAACTATTCAGAAGAAGACAAGTGAAGAACAAGCAGAACCGCCAACGAGGAAGGTACGTAATAACTTTGTATATTATTCTAGTGATTTGTTTCAGTAATTCGATCGTTGATAATGACGTAATCATATCGAATCTTGAGAGGTGCAGGGGAGGAGGTAGAAGGGTTCGTTCACCTCGAATTAGGAAAATCTCTTAATCTACCGATAGGACTAGAGCTTCGCCAAATTAAAATTACAAGTAAAAGAATGATCTTTAACCACCCTCTGCTTCCACTTTGAGCATTATAGACTGCGAGATACAAACAAGGAAATTAAAATCTTCAAAAGTTACATTTTTGTTGTGAAATTGTTACTTTGACCTAAGCCTATTCTATACGCATGATCACATAATTATATATGTATATATTCTGTAGTAAATTGTACAATTTATTATTTTAGTAGATCTTATAGTGAAATTGGACTTTAAACAACTTTACCCTGATTGTGAATCACCTTAAAGGACTTTTTTAACCATCTCTTTTGCAAAGTAATACAATTTTAAGATTAAGTTAAATTTGCGACTCTTTTCAAACTTATTTCAACCTGAGGAAAACAATATATATTTAAGATCTAACAATTTAACATATTTAACGTCCACAGACGTTCAACTTTGAACAAGATCTTCTGGTGGTTCGCTTGTTTGAGGTCTTCAGAGCAAGATGTTACCTCCACTGATGTATCCCAGAATGCATCTACCATTGACTCATACACGTCATCTGGAGGTTCCTGCTCTGTCAGTGATAGTGAAATTATCCACGCCGATCACCCAAGTGACGTCACTATCTCCATTGACGATCCCTGCACGGGATCCCAGCTAAGGTATGCAATAGTCTCAAGTATTTTAAATCTATAGGAGCTTTTTGTTCAGAGGCTGAACCACGTGACTTACCTCCTCCACCCCACCCCCATCCCAACCACTCCCACGTCACTTCCATCCCTCCTTTAAACTACACAAACCGTTATTTCCTTTTTCTTTCTTTTTTCTTTTGAAACATTAGATGTAAGATCTAAATTAAAGTATAACACTGATATTAATTTCCTCAGAATGACAACCATTGTTGATCAATACAGAGACGTTGCCATATTAGAATTGTTCAATCAACAAAATACATTGATTTTGGACAGGCTAGGTTTGAATAATCTTTTAATATAAGAAGATGTTTTTTTTACTTCATTGTTCTGAAGGAAACGTTGTTTTGAATGTGTTAACAATAATATCACGCTCTTTGTAAACCATGTGTCGTTTCATAACAATGTGAGCTGTATGGGTACTAGTGAGGAACAGGAGGTAAGGGAAGCGGCAATTTTCAACAGAAAGGTTAACCTGTTTTTTAGGTTACTTTTGGTAACGTAATTGTACGAATATGATGATTCCCCCCCCCCTCCCCACCCTTTTGGCAGCCTCAACCAACTGAATGGTGAATTCAAGAAGAATTCATGCTGTATATGGTCAAATACGTCCTGCAAAGTTATCTTTCAAATAGCTATACATTGAGAATTGTTTATTACTCCTCAGCTCACAAGACACTAAATCCAGTGATGAGCTTCACGTCTCCTCTGTCTGTGAGAGGATGGGACTTTCTAATGTTCCCTACATCCCTCCAGGAGATCTGGAAGAGGTTGATGATGAGTGGGGTATGCCCATCTTTCTAGGAGGAGGTGGTAATGGGGCTGTACAACTGATGAGAATCAAATCAACTCAAGTACTTTGTGCAGTCAAGACTCAGTACAAACATCTGAATGAAGAAACTGCCGGTCAGGTAAATAAACCATTATAACTCATTTACATTATAATTAAATTTGTAGTTATGATATACGTAAATTTGACATCAAAGTAGCAGTTGTGTTTTTTATATCACCACATACTATTTTTATATTAGCTTGATTATGACTTTCCAAAATTTCAGTTAAAACTCTGTTATGATTGCAGAAAGAATTTGATAGAAATCTGTTTTTTGGTTTGTTTAGCATTTTGTGCCTTTCATATTTGTATGGTATTATTTTCCTCTCTTTTGCAGAACTTTGCAAGCGAGGTGAGAGTTTTGACAGCATTACGAGGCTTAGAGTTCATTCCAACATTTTTCGGCGTCACTTTGCCACAAGACGATGGACCTTTTCCCGCCATAGTGCAAGAGTTCGTCAGAAACGGTCAATCGTACACTGCAACGTCACTATATGATGCCACAGAAAAGCGTCTTATTAACAAAGATCATTCTTTACAGGTGGCGATGGATATCTGATTGGCTCTGAGGGACATGCACGCCAGATATTGGCTGTATTGTGACATCAAATCGGACAACATTCTGTTGCAGACATCGAGTGTCGCAGACGACACTGAGAACCTCTGGGATGACGTCGACAGCGTTGCATCATGGGAACCAACTCAGGACATATATCCTACTGAGTCAAATCCAAACTTCAAAATTAAATTGATTGATTTTGGTTTGACATTAAACATGAAAGATCAAGAACAATATTTACAATACACCGACGAAAGACAAGCCGAGGTGTTGAAGAATTCCATTCATGTTGCACCGGAAGTAATCACTGGTCAAAGGCCATTCAGCAAAGCTTCTGATGTATTCTCCATCGGCCGCATCCTGAAAGACCTGAATGTCGTCGGAGACTACTTTCTGTTGCGTCTTGGAGATCAATGTATGAAACCTAATCCAGATGAAAGACCAAAACTGGATGACGTCATAGACATTATAAATGTCAGGATACAGAGTGTGAAGATACCTTAATGTAACAATGAACTTTAATCATGTGAATCATGGTTACTAAACTGAAAGCCGAAAATCATGAGAAAACATCTTTTAAGACATATTTTAATTACTATCACTGATGATATATAGATTTTAATTTCTTGATAATAGTGTTTTTTTTATATTTTCGCATATTGCGCGAAAATACATCTTATAATATTTTGACACGTGCAATAATAAAATTAAGTTAAGAGAAAAAATTAAACATCATTTCGTAAAGTCATTTTTGCTCTTATGGAATTATGTATATATCTTAACCATCTACTTTGGAAAGCACACAAGTTATACCCTATAAGGCCATTCACGATGAATTAGCTTACCTACATTTGATGACGTCATTGGCAATATATTAGCATACAATGTAACCAGGTACCATTGCGGGTTGTACAGAT